>MCJB01049411.1:82236-115488 GCA_002018475.1 Nicotiana obtusifolia
GGAGACTCGCAGCGCAGTAAGCGGACCAAAGGGCATAGGCACCGACTTCAAAGCCGAGGTCGAAGCATTGAGGCTGAAGGTGGAGGCATGGCAGCTGCACTGGTAGAAGGCTCGAGTGAAGTGGATGGCATATCAGCTGTCTCTGTACCCACCACCAATGGCTCATCAAATTGGCCTACGGTGGTAGTCGGCTGACCCTTTCTATTCGGGTTGTGGCATCCATAAGAGAATACCAAGAGAAGGGCTTCTACGCCCGAACCTTCGTGTCAAAATCTATGGGCTCTAACCGTACATCCGTAAGGTACTCAGTAATGGTGTTGGGATACGGCTAAGAGGTATCGACTTGCCTGGAAATCACAGACATGTTGGCCGATATCACAACACCCACATTGATCAGGTACCCGGCCATGATGGAGGCGACTAGAACTGCCCGCGAGATAGGAAGGTTTGTTTCATTCTGGCACGAGTCTAGTCTGCTGCAGACAAAGGTCTGGCATCCCTTCGCCTCAAAGTTTAGGGTGTTCCGCTGAGTAGGAACCTCTGCTGTGATCCATGATGGTGGTGGCGGCCCTAGAGCTGCAAGAATCTCAGCTAGCCATGGGCGAGCTGCATCTCCTATTGACAGCTTCTCCAAGTACTGTGCATGCTCAACATCATCAAACCCCAAGTAGGCGTTCAATATGTGCTGGTCAAACCTCACCTTCAGATTTCTCACTTTTGTCACTTTGGTCCCTTTCTTGATGTGTGCCATATTGGCATAGAACTCCCGGACCAAATACTCCTTAGCGTCCACAACTATCTGGGTGAACAATATCCACCCCTTCCTCTCTCGGAACTGCCTTAACACGGCTGAATTATACTTGTCGAGATCTTTGAGTTAGAACTGTCGCTCAAGAGTGAGCGATCTCACCAGCCACCACCCACGGAAGCTGCTGAAGGCAGCTAGAGTGACAAATCGGTCCTCCCAGACCTCTTTCTTCTTCGACCTCTCAAGGCCGGCAACTGTCGTATCTCCCCCTCGGCCATCATCTGGGATGTCATCAACTGTAGTGGTTGGCCTCAGGGACAGGTGTAGAGGATGGCTCGGAAGCCTGATTAGCACTTTCCGAACCCTCGGAGGTGCTATGTGAAGTGGGAGGCTCGTCTCGGAGTTGATACCTTCCTGATGGCTTTGATTGGACAGCCGGCAGCTCTTGAACCGAGTTGCCCTCCGATGCTTCCCTAGACGGGGCATAAGAACTGGATTCGGAGGGCTCTGCATTTCTCTCTTGACCGGCTGTAGTCTTCTTTGAGATTATATTTTGGAGGGCGAGGGGTAAAGTACTCTTGCCTCGAGGCATGAACTAACGTTTGCAGATATAAGCTGATCATTAACTATAAATAGTAACCTTAAGGGCTACTGTATATTTTTTTCCCTCTCTGAGCACTCTAAACTCTAACACTTGGAAATCGTCTGTTCAATCTTCTGCCACACTAAATTCACATCTGTGATTACTCATCTACATTACTTTATATTTTGTATGCTTCAATTACTCATAGAATATTTTAATTTTTAGTTTAATTTACAATTTTTAGGTAGTTTTAGGCCATTTGTCAATAGATTTTAATTTTACAACTACTTGGGGTGTAAACTGTGTTGGATCAACTGATAATTGCTCTACAGGGAATGAGTGGATTGATTTACATGCTTAATTATTAATACCATGTCGAATTTGTGCAAAAATTGAACAACCCTAGAAAGTATGCTCGTAATTGTTTAAAATCTGCGGTCGCACAAGTAATTGTGCGATCCGCAGAAGTTGAGATTAGGGTTCTTTAGTCAAGGCTGATTCTGCCGCCGTACTTGAAATTATGCAGACCGCAGAAATCCCATCGTAGCCGAAGAAAAGTAAGTGCGGCCGCAAAACAGTCCAACCTCTGTCTTCAGAGAGTGACATTTGTTTGAGTTTGATGTGCGACCACGATGATAAAAGTGCGGACCGCACTTCAAATCTGCGGTCGCACTAATAATTGTGCGGACCTCAATTCCATTTCGGCGGCTGCAAGTTCAAATTGTCACTTGCTACAATTTGTTATATTGTCTGTTTGAAATTGAACCTCAACTAACTGTTGCTTTGCTTGTTACAGAAAATGGTTAGATCCCGTGGCCGCGGTGACACTTCAAAAATATACAGTCAAAGGCATGAACTAACGTTTGCAACCATTAATTCCACAAAATAAAGCAAGAACAAGGCTAAATAATAAACACCCAACCATAAACAAGTAATAAATCAAACACCCATTAAGTTTGCACAGTAGGGTTGGGGAACAACCTAAAAATCTAGCTACTCATGTTTGAAATTGAAGAAAAAGAAGAAGAAATGATAATGAAACTCATATTGCAAGATTGAAATGATAAAATCTATGTTAAAATAGCTCAAAATATGAAAAATTATAAAAAGAAGTAAAGAGAAATGACTACTGTAGGATCTGATGTCCAAAGTTAACCTAAAAATGTGAAGCCTGTCTATTTATACAGCGCTGGGAATTTCAGACAAATATACCCTTTCGGAGGTTCTGCGGTCACACAATTCCATATGCAGTCTGCACTTTTCTTCAGCTTGACAGGATTGGAAGTCTGTGGCCGCATAATTCTGAACTGTGGCCGCACTGCACTCTTTCTGCGGTCCGCAGAATTGTGACTGCGACCACACCTTGTTCTTCTGCGGTCCGCAGAACTGTGACTGCGGTCGCACCTTGCTCTTCTATGGTCCGCACAATTGTATCTGCAGCCGCATAGTTCTTCTTCTGCAGCCGCACTATTGTTGTGCGGTCTGCACTTCTGGGAGACTTGAAATGCATCTTCTTTGAACTTTGCTTCTGACTCAGCTCTTGCAGCCGCATAATTCATGTGTGGAACGCATTTTGCACCGGTCTCTGATGGAAATTCCTTCATAACCTACGGCAGTAGATGATATTCTGCGGTCCGCATAATTGAGCTTTTGTGCTTTTTTTTTTTTGTCTTTAAGTTCAAATTTCTCCTTCTTGAGTTGGATTTCATCTCGGGGGTTCATCTTCTAATATTCCTGCAATTAAGCACATTTCATCAGTTTTCGGGAAGACAATTAAATGCTTTTGGACTAAAATGAAAGCTAAAAGGCGCTAATAAGCAGCCAAAATCCCCATTTATCAATGGAGCACATCCATTAAGTACTCCGATGATTGTTCGATCACTTGATGTGAATAAGGATCCGTTCTGACCTCAAGAAAAGAATAAAGAGATTCTTGGTCCTGAAGTACCATATCTTAGTGCAATTGGTGTACTAATGTATCTTGCTAACACTACAATGCCTAGCATAACTTTTTCAGTTAATGTCTTAGCAAGATATAGCTCTGCTCCTACAAGGAGACATTGGAATAGAATCAAACACATATTGCGGTATCTAAAAGGAACTACCGATATGAGATTATTTTATGGCAATGATTGTAGTCCCGATTTTGTTGGTTATGCCGATGCTGGGTATTTATCTAACCCACACAAGGCTCGATCTCAAACATGCTATCTGTTTACATGTGGCGGCACTGCCATATCTTGGCGATCGACTAAGCAATCAATCGTGGCTACTTCTTCTAATCATGTTGAGATAATTGCTATTCATGAAGCAAGTCGAGAATGTGTATGATTGAGGTCTATAATACATTTTATTAGAGACAAATGTAGTTTGAAGTGTGACAATCTACCCATAATTTTGTATGAAGACAATGCAACATGCATAGCCCAATTGAAGGGAGGATTCATAAAAGGGGATAGGACAAAGCACATTTTACTAAAGTTATTTTCATACATGATCTTCAAAAGAATGATGATATCAATATGCAACAAATTCGTTCAAGTGATAATATGGCTGATTTGTTCACCAAATCTCTACCGACGTCAACCTTCAAGAAACTAGTGTACAAGAATGGGATGCGAAGGTTCAAGGATGTGAATTGATGCTCTCATCGGGGGGAGTTAATACGCGTTATACTCTTTTTCCCTTACAAGATTTGTCCCACTGGGTTTTCCTCGAAGGTTTTTAACGAGGCAACCAAAAGGCGTATTTATAAACACGTGTGTTCTTTTTCCTTCACTAGGATTTTTTAGAGGGTTTTTCTTAATAAGGTTTTAATGAAGCACATTCTCTATGGACATCCAAGGGGGACTGTTATAAGAAAAATCAAATTATGGTGGATTCTACTCTTCCTTCATTATCTTCCTCCATGATCGTCAGCTCAAATGCTTAATGACATATTCAATAATATATTTTTCTTCACTTTTCATGCCTATGTAAAGGCCTTGTAATAGATAGGAAAATACACACAGTTGAAAAAAAAATCTCTTCCTTCTCCCTATCTCTATTTCTTGTTCATGTTTTACTAAATTGCTTTTATTTCATAACACCCATTACATAATTAAGAACCTATATATGTTAATTTTATATACACGATCATTTTAAAAATCTTTTATTCTATAACTAAACTTTAAAATATGATAGCAGACAAGTTACATTTTTACTATAAGTAACATGATTGTGAAAAAATATTTTTTACAGTAATAAATAAATTAAATTTTCCAAGGAAGCTAGCTACCAAAAACTCTCTGTATCTTCTATCTTAATCTCTTGCGCAATGTCTATGTCCATCTTCAACTTAAAGTTTCTTTTAAAAAGTTTTAAAAAAAATAGAAAAAGCCTACAATAATATATTAGTACTATTTAGATTTGTGTTTTTAAATACATATAACAGGAGAATGATGAACATTTTGATTAATCATAAATATATTAAGTTTGGCTTTGTTAATTATGTGATCTCTTGATCATCAAGCAACTACTTTTTTGAAATTTTAACTGTTACAACTATTTTTTTAGAAAAACAAAAATAAACAGAAATAATCAGTGTTGAACTTGCCAGAAAAGAAAGCACTTATATTCATCCCTCATTTTTCTTTTTTCTTTTTTTTGGCAACAAATAGTTCTATTAATCTATTTTAACAATTACGAAAGTACAATAAATCACCACGAACGAGCAAAAACTGAAGTTGAAAGAGATACAGACGGTCGAGATCATCCCATCAAGTATTGATCCTTTTCCTAACCTGAAAGGGAAAAAAAATTACTAACTCCTACTTCCAGTCATTATAGGAAACCAACTTTTGTTCCTATAAATTCTTAGCTGCTGCAAACTAAAACCAAAGTCTCCTCACTTTAATTCCCATTCATCTTATAATAATCATGTGTTGAGGGCTCATCAAGAATGGACTTATAAGAGCACTTCTTGAGAAAAAATTGAATTAATTCTGAGATATATTAGAATCACGAATTCATAAGTTTCAAATTAATTTTGACTCCGACTTTGTACATGTAACTTTGATTTTGAGAAAGAATTTCTTTATGTTCAACATGTTGGGCTTTTTTGAATTTTATTGTTTACAATTTAGTACAACTCTTTCTCTACAATATTGTTCAACTAGTCCTGTATCTGTAGGAATGTTTAATTGCATGATTTGCCTACGTTCTTGAACTAGTGTTTGTTTCTAAGATTTTTATCTTGCAGTACTGTAATACTACTATCTTTTGGATTTTGCAAGCTTAGTTCTTAAGCTGGTTTTATACTAATTGCATTGTCAAACTAATTTTAATTATATTAGTTTCTACGCTTTTGATTTGTTGTTGTACTAGAAAGAGGTCTGAACCTTTTTTAACTTTTTCAACGCTATCTATAACATATATAACACGGTATAAAGAGACTTTCCCATTTAAGAATATCAATTGTACATAAAGTATTGGTGATTAATCTTGGACACAAAGAAAAATTACATTAGATGAAAGAGTGAGAGATTAAGATTTCGTTTTGATAACTATGAATTATTCAGGGAAAAGTTGATTTCCTCTTATGCAGTGAGTTATATCAGAGTTAAATCAGTCAATAATCAATTGAGGTTTTGTAATTCTCTATATTAATAAGGAACAGTTTGAGGAGCTTCCGGTTAGGTGCAGGTGCAAATTTCGAAATTTTGCAATAACCGAGTTAGGAGTTGTGACGCGTGCTGCTCCCTTATTTTTGGGTTTGAATATGGGATCGTAGTGTCTTCTCGGTAGCAATTCTCTCCTGTGTGCTCTTTCTCTGCAGGAATCCCCTTGCAAGACACAAATATCTAGCATATTTTCAAGGACTGAAATAAATTAACGATAACAATAACATACTCAATGAAATCTCAAGTAAGATTTGGAGAGGATAGTATGTATACAAGTTTACCTCTACCTTTGTGAAGGTAAAGTTTCTGATAGACTCTTTCCCAAGGAACTATCATAGAAATGACATCAGGTATCCACTTTTAAGTATGTTATTTAAAATATACCATATTTTACAATGTATTTAAAGCTTAGTCAATTCACCCAAACTTCAAGATTAAGTATCCTGAATTTTTTAGGCTAATTTGGAACTCAAGACTTATTATCCTAAATTTTTAAATTGCTAATTTAAAATTCAGCACTAAGTGTCCTGAATTTTTGAACTGATCATTTAAAATCCAGGACATATGAAATGCATTTAGAACAAACCTATCATAATGTCCTAATTAACTCAAGATCATCTGGCTGGATCATTAGAATAAAACTTACAAATTATATTTTGGGACAATGGCAAGAGCCCTGGAATATAAATTTCATTTGCACCTCTCATTCGACCCGGAGCAAGCTTGTCCATGCTTGAATTATAACAACCACTTACAAATTAACTTGGGATGGTTACCGGACACTTGAGCACCAGGTAGAGATTCTAATACACTATTACAACCTTTGCTCCCGATACTGAGCCACATCAAGAAAATCAGATCAAGCTATAATTAAGAATCACAAACTAAGAAATATTATACATAAATTGTTATATTATACACAAGCCAATTTGTATTTTAATGAGAATTTAGCTTAGCAAATTTTTAACTGCTTTTACATGTTTTGTGATATATATGTTGGTGGCTGAACTTGCAGTAGAAAGTATGGAATATGACACAAGTGTGAACATTTGGAGCCTTGGTATCCTATGCTTTGAGTTTCTGTACGGGGTGCCTCCGTTTGAAGCAAATGAACACTTGGACACATATAAAATGCTAGCTTTTCTTCCAAATATAAACTAAATGTTTCATGAGAAACTTAAACAGGAAAGCACAAAAAAGAAAGAAGACTTTAGAAGAAATAGTACTGCATTACATTTTGTACACAAGTCCTCCTTTTAGAAAAAGTGTGAATTATTTCATACAATGCTACAACTAATGTTCATGGTACAATTTTCAAATTTTGCATGGATGAGCATGAAATAGCGGAATTGGAAATTACTCGTAGTGAACACAAGCATATAATTTCAAACCTTCCGTCATTAGCTAGATCTTACATGGACGAGTTTGCAATGGCAAACAACTTTTACGAATATTAACAGGATAACACTGATATGTATGTTGACAAGATTTTCCTATAGATGTGCATAGGATTATGCCAGTGGATCTTAAATTTCCAGCCAAACCAATTGTCTCATCAGCTGCCAAGGACCTTATTAGTAAGACTTTTCTCTAATCTATTAAGATATTTTGGAGTACAACAACACGTAATCTCGGGCCTAACTTGTTATTTTTAATTTATGTTTGTGGGATTTAGATGCTTGTAAGAATTCTTCTCTCAGTGTCTGCCCCAGAAAAAGGTACTTGAGCATCCTTGGAATGTGCTGAATGCAGATCCATCAGGTGTTCACTTATTCGTTCTCTTTGAGAACCTTATAGGAGGTCAATTTTATTGCGACTTTTAAGGTAAGTTATTTGTTTCATTTTGCTTTTAAGTTGCTCCTAATTTGGAGTTCGATATAAAGAGATAATACACGGATATATGTGATATCACCAATTACGGCCTCTCTTTAACTTAGTTAAGTGTGAGCAGAGTCTCTACAAGTTTAATTAGATTGCAGGGTCTATTAGTTTCAAAAGTTTCTTTTGAGTGTTATGCTGTATTTGTGTCACTAGGTTTCTCTGAAGAATAGAGCATAAAGCAGAATGGTTTGTTCATCTTTGCTACTGCAATTTTGCTCTTTTATGGTAAGCACATAGCTGAAAAAGCTTGCCTGAGCTTTTACCAAAATGATAATGAGACTATAATCTTTAATGTGCGACTTCTATGGAATTAGATCTTGGAAATGATGGATAACTTTATGGAAACAGAAGTTCTGTCATTATTATATTGTGTTGTTAAATCAACTAATATCATGTTGTGGAAACTGGAAAGAAGGAATGGGATCAGAATACACTAGATTTGTTGTTTCCAAATTTTCATGCAATTTATCATAATTTGCATAGAGTAAGGAAGGTTTAATTAGATTAGCGAGATTCGAACTTATACATATATAGTTTGAATTGTGGTTTTGATGTCATTAAACTTTCCCTTAACAATTTTTACTTCCATTTAAATAAGTGATTGGCAACACTTTTGTGGTCGACATATATGTCAAAGTTGAATTGCATGTATACTGGAGTTCTATTATTGTTTGCTTCAAGATTGTTGCTCTTTGTAAAGTAGCAGTATGTAATTACTTTGAGATGGTCTCTTTGTACATATCAAGTGGAAATTTGGGTTGAAAAGCAAAAATTGATGGACTACGAGGTGTGACAATTTACTTTTGGGGGAAATAAAATTCTCTTTCTTCCATATTTTTAAAAGTTCTTTTTCCTCTTTTCTTGTTTTGATTCTTGTATCTTATTGGATAAGTTTATCTTTGTTGAAGCAAGTACGTACGAACAAAGAAGGAAAAACAAAATATCCTAGGTTACACACGTAGCGGTATAAGTAAACAGTTAAACGACATTATGATGCTAAAAGATGAAATTGCCCTCAACTTGATTTAATTCCACCTAAAAAATTTAAGAAGTAAAGACTTTTAAAAGTGATGATCTTTAATATATCATAATATTTGTGTGGCTAAAGGAAAAGATTAATTGAATTACCACCACAGCACAATCTATAAATTGCATTAACAACAATTATCTTCAATTCAAACAACATATAATATTATAAGAATGACAAATAAATGAATAAATAAATTCAATTGAAGTGTGATTTTTAACATTGATGAGATGAATTTTACGGTAAAATTAATTTAGAGTTTGGGGCTCATTTTCCTATTCAAGAAGTAGCTTTTACTAGAAAAAAAAAGTAGTTTTAATGAAACAATGGCGAAAGGTTTGGAAAAAAAAATGCATGCCTTTGTTTTGGATTACATTTTATAAAAATTGAGAAAATCTGTTTCACCGATGAAAAAAAATGATTTACAAAAAAAAATAGTTTCTAAAGTCTTGAGTTGGCTAGAGAGAAATATTACAGCAAAAAACATTACTGACAATTGGAGAAAAAAATTCGAAAATTCTTCAAAGCTTTTTTACTCTTTTAGAATCAGTAATTAATGAGCAACTAGAAATTTGCCGCTTTAAACTTGATGATGTGAATATAAATAACTTCTGAAACTAAATATCCCTTGGCTTCACGTTTCCATACCAAAAACAAAATGTTGACAAAAAGAATCTAAAACATTAATTTAGAATGAATATTAATTTGCCCATACATGAAGAAAAAAATGATGAAATGTCATCTAGCAAAAAATATAATATTGAAACATAGATGAAAATAAAAAAAAAGTTTTTTAACCTAAAGACTTTCTATATAAGAGTATAGGCTAAAAAGAAAATATAAATGTGGAGGAAAACCACCTTTTGTATTTTCAAATTCATTAAGTAGTACTAATCAGTAGGGATAATTAAGTCTGGCACCTACTATATTACATTTATTTCTCTATGAAAATAGTAGAAATATAAATAGCACAATAAACTAATTAAAAGAGCATAAACAAAAGTACGATACAAAATTGAAAATTTTGATCTGGATATCAATATTAGTTTTACTTGAATGTTATATTTCACTTTGAATGCCAAAAGTTTAGATGCACATATAAGTTTAAATTAGAGCGAGTGTTGCATTACTTTTAATTTAATAAAACTTGCAAAGCACATTATACTCTGGAAAACCCCTAAATGGAGGCATAAGTTTTGGAAAAAATCAATTTTACTTGAATTCTCAATGTCTTATTAAAATTTGAGGAAAAAGGAAACAGAATATTGTTAGATAGTTAAACTAACTAAACTATTGGGAGTTCAAATAGACACTTGAAATCAAAAGGTTAAAAGTAATTTTTATAATTACATTTTGTATCCACAGCTAGGTTTGGTGACTAATCCGGCTCTACGATACTTTGCTATTTGTTGGTTTGTCTTCGATCGACGCAAACGTAATTAGTCATTCCAATCTAAGTTATTCCAACAAATATTGTCAAAATACCTTTATTTACAATGGTATAACTTTTTATATTTCACTTTAGTATTTGCAAAGAACAATGATAAGAATTCGAAAAACTAATAAGCCATACTCACCCAATAAAAGTTCACATAATTTTATGGTTAGAATCAGGTAACATAATGTATACTAAAATAATATAATTTTATTCACGTTAGGCTCGAGCAAAGCTTGGGCTACCCCGCTAATACTAAGAGAGAGAGTAATCACCTTCTCCCAATTTCTTAAGAATATTTAAAAACTAGTTAATTTATTTGTGCTTCGCGCGATCGAACATAATCTTTTTGTATATTTAATTGATATAGAAAAGCTATAAAAAAAATTATAAAATAAAAAATTAGATATAGTTATATAATGTAAGACAAATGTGAAAAACAATTAAAATGACACGTATATGAGAAAAAATACATATAAAAATAAAACATAAAACTGATCAAAGAAAGACTATCACATATTCTTTTGTAGATTTATATTGAAAGAAAATTCTGATACATAAATAAACACGTCTTAACAAAAATAAATATGTCTTTCGGTTTTTCCTTCACAGTAGTATCTTTCAAATCCAATCATCCTTGCTACTATCCAGTCATCCTCTTTTAGGCCGTAGCAAAATTACAACAACCAATAGTGAATTCAAGGGTTATGTAGTTCTTGTGAGAACACACACATACGTACGTTGGACGTAGCTACCAATAATTTGTTAAAATGCAGTCATCACCAGCAAATTTCACGAAATCTACTTCTTCAAACTCCATTAATCATTCTTTTGTTCATTCTTCGAGGCCTACGACATGATCCCTTCGTATGTTAAAGTTAAAAGTACATACAATAGAGAGGCAGGTGCATGCTTCAACTTATAAGCTCCAGTTAGCAAAGTAATCTAAAGGAGAATTTGCTTCTCCGGAAAATGGAATACAAAATGTGTGAATGTGTGATAAAATTCCAAGGAGGAGAAAGCAGCAACACACAAGCCTCATGTTAGATTCCTCACTCACTTGTTTGTCCCGCTTCTCCAAGCTTACAACAAAAACCGGTTCTCATATTTCAAAAGGTCAAAGAGACCTAGCAAATAAAAAAGAAAAAGAAATATAAAACAAATAAATCAATACCTTTTGGCCATTCGGTTCTCTAATGTACTTGTTCAAATTTCAAATATTCAATCCGCATTTTGTGATTTCTTTGTTACTAAAGTAATCAATACAAAGTGACTCCTTGAACGGCTGCTCATTAGCCTAAGTTCTAACAACAAAAGTAACCTTCAAATTTTTATTTCCTTTATTCTTCTCTAATTTCTTAATTGTAAGGATAGGCAACACAAAGAAAGGTGTCACGCAATCTCTACATATATACCAGAAGTATGCATATGCGTAATGATTTCCTCGGGTGACTTAGATATTTGAAATAAACTCTCAGGAAAAATCAAAGATATTTTCTTCTAGCCGAGATTAGCAAAGCTTGAATTGTATGAATTATTCCCAAAACCAAGCCAGCCCATCCATCAATTAGTTGCTAATTACGTTCGAATACCTTTAGTTTACAATTCTCCCTTTAATTATTAAAAAGGGAATTTTCCTTCAAACTGAATAGTCCCTATTAGTCACATACTTGAATCCGTGAACTATTCCCCAGTCAACCCTACCCATCCATCGATTAGTTGCAACTATATTCGTAATTTTACAGTTTAGAATTCTCCCTTTAGTTATTAAAAAGGGAATTTTACTTCAAACAACTTAGTCCCTTTTAGAGACGTACTGAAAATCAAAAGAACAAAATATCAGAAACGCCGGAGCAATAGAATCAAACTACAACATCCATATATAAAAGAGGACACAATATTGGCAGGTCTCTTTGTATGTATTGTCAGAAAGAGAAAATAAATTTAGGAAAAAAATAATTAAGCAGAATACAATTTTGCAGAAAAATGGATAATGATAAACTCTCAGAGAAAAATGAAAAATATTATCTTCTAGTTGAGATTAGCATTTTTTTTAGAGAATAGGATAATGATAAAGAAAGTTAGTGCAACATTGAAGTTTAGCTTTTTACAGTTTTTGCCGAGAAAATTTCCGGCGAAAAGGTTGTCGATGAGCCAGTGGTAGCACCAATGGCGGTATTCGTATTGTCGAGTTCGGCGGCAAGCCTATAAGTTTAACCGGTGGCTTCAGAATGTTAGCTTTCCATGAGGACTGTTCAGGCAGTCTTTTCTTCCTCAGCGTAGAGGAAATAAGAGGAATTGAAAAAGACGTGACGTTTGGAGGTAGAGTGAGAAATAGGCGTTTCTTTTGAAGAGAGAGAAACAACACATAGATAAAGGAATAACAAAAGACAAAAATCTGAAAAAATTGCAAAATAGATTTACTGGCAAGTGAGAACTGCCACGTCACTTCCTAAGGTCCCTGCTTTTTTATATATATCTATATATATATATATATATATATATATATAGATTAGTAAATCGTACTAAAGTGACTAGCTCAATTATAATAGAGTTTTTTTATTAAGCATGACATTTCTGTTATCATAAATACTTACATGTTCTTTTGTAATATTATAATTTCTTATATTGGTACAAAATTCGGATTATGTATTATGTGAAAAATATGGATATTTATCAATTTCTACAATAAATTTATAATGTGAAAACGTATAATGTGACCTATACCTATCCCAAACTTGATCCTTTATAGTAAAAATGATAAACGTCGCCTAAGATAAATGGCATAAAATAGGTGGCTAGATATAAGTTAGAGCACAATTATAATATTCCTCATCCTATTCAATTCTATTAGTTTAACTTAATTTATCGATAATGGAATAAAAACATTAAAGTAATACTTGAAAGTTGTTTATCCAAATAATTAAATTTGTACGCGATTTTAAGGATATGTGGATTGATTCAACACAAGTAATCAAGAACGTCAGATAAACGAATTAAAGATAAAATAAGTAACTAAACCAATTGAGACATTAAGTCCATGCTCAGATTCAAACTTAACAATAGTTCTGTCCTCGACCGAACCCTCGATTCGGAGCCGAAAGTGTATGAAGAACTATGATAAAAATAAGAGATTCTCAGCAACTAGAAAGCAGAGAAACAAGTTTGTATTGCTTTGATATGCATGTTACAATGTATATTCAATGAAAAAGCTTCCCCTTTATATAGTAGGAGAGTTCCGTCCCTAGTACAATTCTAAAGAGGTAAAATATCCTCCTTTCTCGTCAATTACTGATATGCTACCGATGTCGGGCGAGATTCGCACCGTGATACCCGGTTGAGTGCGGAATCACGACTTTCTGTTAGTCGTGTGCAACCGTTCTTAGTGCTTCCCGAGGGCTGGGAGCCCGCTCTGGGTTCGGGGGGTGTTGTCTTGCCGGGCTCGGTAGCGAACACTCCGTTCGACCCTGGTATGAGAAGTCCCTGGCTTTGATTCTGATCGCATGGGGTCATGTTTCTGCTTCGTTTAACCCACAAGGAAATCGGGGTACATGTTACCCTTGGTTTTACCCGTATACAGATAGTCTCCTTATTTCCTAGATAGTAGGTTTGTTGAAACGACGGGAAAAGATAGATGTTCCCTGGTTCCTTCCTTCGTACGCTACAACCGAAATGACGAAGGAGCCGAAACGTCCCATCAATCACGTCGTTCTGACTTCAGAAACATGCCAACCATCTTGGCTACGTTTTCTCCTATAAAAGCTTCGATCTTTTGTACCTTTCCCACTTTCCGATCTTAGCTCTTATCTTCGAATTTCCTAGCAGCTTCCAACTCTTCATCTTTTTATCTTCAACCTTCAAATCTTCATAATTGTTCTTAAGTTTCTACCCAGATATTCATCTTACCTTCATACAAACTTTCAACCCAGAACCTCATATCTTCACTCTCAAACTTCAGATCTTCATAAACTATTTCCAAATCTTCACTATTTTCCAGATTTACGATGGCCAAGACTTCCAAATCAATTCCTCAACAGGCTGCCTCTTCATCTTCTTACTCGGCCACAGGCACCAAGGCGACCATCCCCAAAGTAGTGTAATTAAAAATATGTTAAAAGGGGATAAATAAATAGTAGTCTCGCTTGTGGGCTTGCCTAACGGCGGCGTTAGGTGCAGTCTCGACCTAGTACGGAATTGGATCATGACAGCTTGATATCAGAGCTTTAGGTTCACATAGGTCTCACGAGTCACGAGCAGGCTTAGTAGAGTCTTGCGGATTGGTTCGGAGACGTCCATGCTTATCTTCGTGGGGCTATAGGGTGTTAATAAACTTCTCTTTCTTCATCTCCTATCGTGCAGTTAATATTATACTAAGTGTCTTTCTATTGATCTCTCACAGATGGTGAGAACTCGCGCGACGGATGTATCAGGTGGTCGAGGGGTTGTTCCCCCTGTTGCTAGAGGCCGAGGCAGAGGCCGGGGGACGGCTCCAGCTCTAGTCAGAGGATGAGGGCGCCCTAGGGTTGCTCCTGTTGTGCCACTTGTGGATCCAATGAAGGATCCTGTTGTTGAGGAGCAGGATGAGGCGCCTGTAGCTGTGTCAGCCCCAGCAGATTTCATGACTGTGTCGAGATTCCAGGAGGTCATGGGCCGTATGCTGCGGTTCATGGACTCTATGACGCAGGCTGGTTTATTTCTAGTGAACCTTGCCACATCTCAGGCGGGAGGGGGAGCACAGACTTCTACTGCTCAGGCTCCAGGGCACGCCTTTGCCATTTATCAGACCCCTGGTACACTACATGTGGATGGAGCCCAGCCTATTGCAGCGGCTATGCCAGACGCTGTACCAGTTGCGACCGATGATGAGTAGAAGTGGCTGGACAGATGGACTAGGCTTCACCCCCTACCTTTGGGGGTGAGCGGTCAGAGGACCCCCAAGATTTCATTGACCGGTGCAAGGATAGGCTCCAGAACATGGGGATATTGGAGTTCAATGGGGTGGACTTCACCACTTTTCAGTTTGAGGGTAAGGCCCGTAGATGGTGGCAGTCTTATCTTCTTAGCAGGGCAGCAGGTTCACCTCCCTTGACTTGGGATCAGTTTACACATCTGTTCTTGGAGAAGTATATACCACCTTCTGAGAGAGAGGAGCTTCGGGGTCAGTTTGACCGACTCTGTCAGGGTCACATGTCTGTCACCGACTATGAGGCGAGATTCACTAAGTTATGTCGCCATGCAGCCATTTTACTCCCCACATATGCAGAGAGGGTGTGGAGGTTCATTGCAGGTCTGCACCTTGAGATTCAGGTACCTATGGCCCGTGAGGCAGAGATGGGAACTTCGTTTCTTCACGTTGTGGATATAGCTCGGAGGATCGAGCGTATTCGCACCGCAGTGGAGAGTTTGCGCCGAGGGACAAGCGGCCCCGACAGTTTGGAGGATTCAGTGGCGCCCCACCTAGGGGCAGAGGTTAGTGCATAAGGGGCCAGCCTAGCATGCCCATGCAGTTAGCACCACCGCCTTCTCGGGGTTCTCTAGCACGACCCTATTTTAGTGCCATTCAAGAGAGTACTTACCGCCCGTCAGCTATTCAGGGTTCCTCCGGTGGGTATTTAGGCCATTAAGGTCAAATTTCAGGTCAGTAGTCCACCGTTTCGAGGGGTTGTTTCGATTGCGAGGATCTTGGCCACGTGAAGAGGTTTTGTCCAAGACTTTGGGGCAGGGCTGAGCAGCATGACTATCGGCCCATGATTACTGCACCAGCCGTTTGGCCGCCCAAAGGCGGTGGGCAGGTAGGTAGGGGCCATCCTAGAGGTGGAGGCTAGCCAGGTGGCACTCCAGCTAGTTTCTATATCTTTCCAGCTAGACCAGATGCAGTAGCCTCAGATGTCATGATCACATGTATTATTTCTGTCTGCGGTAGGGATGCTGCGGTACTATTTGATCCAGGGTCTATGTATTCATATGTTTCATCTCTGTTTGCTCATTTTCTAGGTTTCCTCGCGAGTCCTTGGGTACTCCTTTATATGTATCCACGCCAGTGGGTGATTCTGTTGCTGTGGATCGGATTTATCGGTCCTGTATCGTGACTTTCTATGGTTGTGACACTAGAGCGGATCTTCTGTTGATTGATATGACCGACTTTGAGGTCATCTTGGGCATGGACTGGTCGTCTCCATATCATGTCGTCCTTGATTGCCATGCCAAGACTGTTACCTTGGTGATATCAGAGTTGCCTAGATTGGAGTGGAAGGGTTCATCTGTCAGTACATCCAGTCGGGTTATCTCTTTCATGAAGGCTCGACACATGGTCGAGAAGGGTTGTTTGGATTATCTAGCTTATGTTCGGGATACTACTGCAGAGACTCCAACGAATGATTTAGTGCCCGTGGTGCGGGAGTTCTTTGATGTATTTCCTTCTGATCTCCCACGCATGCCACCAGATCGTGATATCAATTTCTGTATCGATTTGGCTCCAGGTACCTAGCCTATCTCTATTCCATCGTACCGCATAGCTCCGAAGGAGTTGAAGGAACAGCTTGAGGAGTTGCTAACAAAGGGGTCGTCGGATCGAGTGTGTCGCCTTGGGGTGCACCGGTGTTGTTCGTGAAGAAGAAGGATGTGACTATGCAGATGTACATTGATTACTGCCAGTTGAACAAAGTTAATATTAAGAACAAGTACCCACTGCCGCGTATTAATGATTTGTTTGACCAGTTGCAGGGTACTAGGATGTTCTTTAAGATCGACTTGAGATTTGGGTATCATCAGCTGAAGATTCGTGCTTCGGATATTCCGAAGACGGCCTTCCGAACTAGATATGGTCACTATGAGTTTTTAGTGATGTCCTTCGGCTTGACTAACGCCCCGGTGGCGTTTATGGATTTGATGAACCGAGTGTTCAAGCCGTATCTTGACACTTTTGTCATTCTCTTCATTGACGACATATTGATCTACTCGCGTAGTATGGGGGAGCACGAGCAGCATTTGAGAGTGTTGCTTCGGACCTTGCGGGAACAGAAGCTATATGCTAAGTTCTCCAAGTGTGAGTTCTGGTTAGATTCTGTGGCATTCTTTGGGCATGTTGTATGATGTGAAGGTATTAAGGTAGATCCCAAGAAGATCGAGGCAATTCACAGTTGGCCTCGTCCTACCACATCGACCGAGATCAGGAGCTTCTTGGGGTTAGTAGGTTATTATTGCCGGTTTGTGGAGGGCTTCTCATCTATTGCAGCACCTTTGACTAGATTGACCCAGAAGGGTGCTCCATTACGAAGGTTCGAAAACAGCGAGTCGAGCTTTCAGAAGCTCAAGACTGCATTGACTACATCACCGATGTTAGTGTTGCCTTCCAGTTTAAGGATGTATACACCATATTGCGGACGCTTCATGCGTTGGCCTGGGTTGTGTATTGATGTAGAAGGGGCGAGTTATTGCATAAGCTTCATGTCAGCTGAAGCCCCACGAGAAGAATTACCCCGTACATGATTTGGAGTTGGCTGTGATAGTTCATGCTCTCAAGATCTGGAGGCATTATCTTTATAGGGTGTCCTGCGAGGTTTACACCGATCATCGCAGCTTGAAGCATTTGTTCAAATAGAGGGATCTTAATTTGAGGCACCGCAAGTGGCTTGAGTTACTAAAGGACTATGATATTACCATCCTTTATCATTCGGGCAAAGAGAATGTGGTCGCGGATGCCTTGAGCAGAAAGGCTGAGAGTATGGACAGTTTGGCATTCATTTCAGCAAAGGAGAGGTTATTGTCTTTGGATATTTAGTCCTTAGCTAACAGACTTGTGAGGTTGGATATTTCAGAGCCTAGTCAGATTATTGCATGTGTCATGGTTCAATTTTCATTACTCGAGCGGATCAAGGCTCGTCAATACGATGATCCACACTTGTTGGTTCTCAGAGAGATGGTACTACAGGGTGGTGGTAAGGAGGTTACTATAGGTGAGGATGGTGTTCTGCTGCTCTAGGGTCGCCTATGTATTCCCAATGTTGATGGCTTGAGGGAGAAAATTTTAGAGGAGACCTACAATTATCGGTATTTTATTCATCCAGGGGCTATGAAGATCTATCACGACCTGAGGCACCATTATTGGTGGTGGCGGATGAAGAGGTACATAGTTGAGTATGTGACGAGATGTCTAAATTACCAGCAGGTCAAGTATGAGCACCACAGGCCAGGTGTCCTACTTCAGCAGATGGTTATACCTGAGTAGAAATGGAGGCGCATTATTATGGACTTTGTAGTTGGATTGCCGCGGACTTTAAGGAAGTTTGATGTAGTTTGGGTCATTGTCGACAGGTTGACCAAGTTGGCACACTTTATTCCGATTGTGACTACGTATTCTTCAGAGAGATTGGCCCGGATTTACATTTAGGAGATTGTTCGGTTGCATGGTATGCCTGTTTCCATCATTTCAGATAGAGGCCCTCAGTTTACTTCGCACTTCTGGAGAGCAGTATAAAATGAGTTGGTTGCCCGAGTAGAGCTCATCACAACTTTTCATCCGTAGACCGACGGGTAGTCGGAGTGGACAGTTCAGATTCTGGAGGATATGCTCAGAGCATGTATCATTGACTTCGGGGGGATAGATTCTTGCCCTTGGGCGAGTTTGCTTACAACAACAGTTATCAGTCCAGCATCGAGATAGCTCCATTTGAGGCTTTATATGGTCGGCGATGTCATTCGCCCATCAGATGGTTTGAGCCCGGTGAGGCTAAGTTATATGGTACTGATTTGGTAAAGGATGCCTTGGAAAAGGTAAAGTTGATTCAGGAGCGACTCCACACAACGCGGATCAAAAGGCGTGTGATTTATCATTTATGGTGAGCAAGAAAGTTCTCTTTAAGTTTCGCCGATGAAGGGAATCATGAGGTTCGAGAAGAAGGGCAAGCTGAGCCCAAGGTTTATTGGCTCATTTGAGGTGTTGAGGCGAGTTGGGGAGGTTTCTTATGAGCTTGCTTTACCTCCCAGTCTATCGGGAGTTCATCTGGTCTTCCACGTGTCTATGCTCCGGAGGTATCATGCCGACAGGTCGCATGTGCTAGATTACAGCACGATTCAGCTAGATGAGAGTTTGGGTTATGAAGAGGAGCCAGTCGCCATTTTTGACAGGAAGCTTCGCCAGTTGAGGTCCAAGAAGATTACTGCAATGAAGGTCTAGTGGAGGGGTCAACCAGTCGAGGAAGTGACACATGAGGAGCAGATATCCACATCTCTTCAGCACTCCAGGTATGATTCTAGACCCGCTCGAGGACGAACATTTGTTTAAGAGGTGGAGAATGTAACGACCCGACCGGTCTTTTTTGCTTTCTAGATCCCCGTTCCCTTAATTAAGACTCCATGTATGTGCGTTTACTATTTTATGACCTACAGGGATGGTTGGTTTAGGTTTGGAAGGGTTCGAGTTGAAATCGGAACACTTAGTTCCTTAACAGTAGCCTATGATGTTTAAGTTTGACTTGAGTCAACATTTTGAGTAAATAACCTTGGAACCGGGATTTGAGGGTCCAAATAGGTTCGTATGGTGATTTTGGACTTAGACGTGTGTTCGGATCGAGTTTCGGATGACCCGCAAGCGTTTCGACGCTTAATATTGAAAGTTGGCGCATTGAAAGTTTTTCAAGTTCATTAAGTTTGGTTTGGAGTAGGCTTTGGTGTTATCGAGGTTTGTTTAGGGTTCTGAGCCTAGGAGTAGTTCGGTGTGGTGATTATGACTTGCACGCAAAATTGAGCGTCATTCCGAGTTGATTTGATAGGAATCGGACGCGCGGAAGTGTTTTTAGAAGTTTTTGAGTTTCATGATTTGATTCATGCGTTTTGGCATCCGATTCGTGATTCTAGATGTTATTTCAGAGTTTTGATCATGCGAGTGAGTTCGTATGATATTTTTTGACTTGTGTGAACATTTGGTGTGGAGCCCCGAGGGCTCGGGTGAGTTTCAGACGCATTCGGAGGGATGGAAGGACTTTAGTTTTTCTGGGTGTTTTTTGGTTGGTGCCTCGGGTATCGCAAATGCGAGATTTTGTTCGCATTTGCAAGGTGGGATTCGTAATTGTAATGAAGCCTGGGCTAGGCAGGACTCACATTTGCGAGCTTTTCCTTCGCTTTTGTGATCATCACCACTTTGCATTTGTGAAGCTTTTGGTCGCCAATGCGACTCGGGCAGAAATGATCAGACTTCACAATTGCAATGCTTTTGTCGCATTTGCGAACCAGATGTCGCAACTGCGACTGGTGCAAGGGCTTTTATTACGGGACTTAGACCTTTTTCCTCACATTTTCTTTTAGTCTTGGGAGATTTTGAGAGCACTTTAGAGGGGATTCTCATCAACATTCCAAGGTAAGCAACTCCCACCCATTTTTAAGTTAATTATGCAGATTTTAGGTAGATTGAACATGGAAAAATTGTGAAAACCTGGGGAATTTGTGAAAAACCTAGAGTTTTGGTAAAAAATGAGATTTGACCACGAAATTGATTATGAAAGTAAATAAAAATTATATATTTGTGTTCATGAGGCTATGGGTGATATTTATCTTTAAAAATTTTTGAAATCCGGGCATGTGGGCCCGAGGGCAAATTTTAAGAATCTTCCAATTTGAGTATATATTGATTAAATTAAATAATATTTTGCTAGTTTCGGATTGTTCGGCGTCGACGTGGGGCTTTTAGAGCGGATTAGTGGACCGGAAGTGAGCTTGGGAACGAGGCAAGTCTCTTGCCTAATCTTGTAAGAGGGAACTCATCCCCTTAGGTGTATCTTGTTGTGTCTTGTGTCGGGAGCTACGTATGCACGAGGTGACAAGAGTCCGTGCGTAGCTATATTCCATGATATGTCCGAGTAGTGTTAGATCCACATTATGCTTTTAATTGTACTGTTGTGTTAATCATGCGTATTAACTGTCTTGAATAGAGTTGAGACTAGGGATTTTAAAGTTGCAATTATCGACTTAGCCTTCTTGTTTTGGAAACATTGAGGAATACTTAATAACTATGAAAAATCTATGTCCTCTCACATTGCAAGTACTACCGCGAGCGAGGTAAACTTCTCTACTCTAATAGGATCACGTCGTTCACCTCGACAGTATAGTAACACCACTCTTATGGGATCGGGCCGTTCGCCTCGGTAGTATGTAACACCATTCTTATGGGATCAGACCGTTCGCCTCGGCAGTATGATGGTACACTATTCTTATGGGATCGGGTGGTTCGCCTCGGTAATACTGAGTACCACTATCTTATGGGATCGAGCCGTTCGCCTCGGCAACTTCGTGCTTAATAATCAAAACGGGTTCCAGTTAGGACATAATTGAGTTAGGGTCTTCACGGCCAATTATGAGATATTGGTGATGTGTTACAGACTCCTATTGTATTTATTGTAGTTATTTATATTTGTCTCATTGATACCTGTTGTATGTTCATGATATCTACTTTATGCACTTTCATTATTATTATTAACCTCTAGTAAGTGTCAAGTCGACCCCTCGTCACTAGATACTTGCTAGGTACGGATTGTTCTCCGTACTCACGCTACACTTCTGCATTGATGTGCAGGTACTGAGGCAGGTTCAGCCAGTGGTCAAGCAAGCGCGTAACCGATCATCTACGGAGACTTGGGGTAAGCTGCTTGCCTTGCTACAATACGCAACACCGGAGTCTCATTCCATCTTATTTACTATTCCTGTCTATTACTTTCGGATAATAGTTTTTAGTAGTTTTGTATATTCTCTAGATTGCTCGTGTACTTGTGACGCCGGATTTTGGGGATTGGTAGCACTTATGTATTGCTGTACTTGTCATTTCTATCACCACAGAGTATGTACTTATTATGTTGATATTTTAGTTTAAAAGGACTTATCACAGTTGCACGAAATTTAGTGTAATTAAAAATATGTTAAAAGGGGATAAATAAATAGTAGTCTCGCTTATGGGCTTGCCTAGTGGCGGCGTTAGGTGAAGTTTTGACCTAGTACGGAATTGGGTCGTGATAGCTGTTCTCGAGACGGATGCTCTCGAGGTGGCTGCTCCCGAAGTGGCTGCCGCTTAAGTGGCCCCAGAGCCCCCCATGAAAAGTTTTATTCCCGAGGGTTGTTCAGCGTTAGACGACTTCAAAGTTGAGAAGGCTTCATCCAAACAAGACCGAGGCGAAGGGGCATCGAGATATATATGCTTTGTCGCCGAAGATACCCTTCCCATTGTCCGAGAGGACTGTAGCTAGGGAGGTGAGGACGTGGCAGTCCCTGGGCCTGAGGACGATATCACCACTCATGTGAAGGAATATTTAAGTGTTTACACTTATCCCTTCACACTAGGCTCGGTAGACTCCGTTGTTTTGGACTTCTGCAAGAGATACGAGGTGTGCTTTGGGCAAATCCACTTGTCTCTTTGGAGGATCGTGATGCTCCTCCGTTACTTTGCGAATAATACCGAGTCTCCTCGGTTCACCCTCGACCACCTGCTTCGTCTATACAGTTCCCGAATTTTCCAAGGGGGACTAATCAAGCTCACTCGTTGGGCCAGCAAGGCCCCCTTTTCGAGCATTGACGAAGATCGAGATCGAGGCTGGTAGGGGCGCTTTGTTCAAGTGAAGACCGAAGATTTGATCCCTCCCGAGTTCTTTCCATTCCCCGAGAAATAGAATGCATCTCGTAAGTGTACTCTTTCCTTAAGTGTCTTGTTTTCTTTGTCCCCTTTCTCACCGTCGGTACTTGCGATCGTGCAGTTGTTGCTCAGGTCCCTAATGCAGTCCCCGGATCAAGGAGTGGATCAAAGTCATCTGCAAATAGATGTCGTATTTTGAGCGCTCGTAGTGCAAGCTTTCAAAGGGCCGATATGAGGTCCGATCACATGGTAAGGCTCTTCTTAGAATAGTTACTATTATGCCCCAAACATGCATAACGCCGACCCTTTCTCTTTTCTTCACAGGTTTGCCTAAGACCACATAACTTAGGCTACTGAAAGGGGGCAAGGATGCGTCCCTATCCGTTGACCCCTCCACTACGGGATGGCCCTGGGCTACCGTGGAGGAAAAGAAAATCCTCACGCTCGGAAGGTTATGAGGTGAAGATAAAAAAGAGGTCGGCCAATCGGTCCTACAAGCCCGAGAGGAATATTGGGTCCTAGGTACCGGACTCCGATTTGCTTTACCGGCTCAGATGAGCCCGAAGAAGACGATATCTTTGTTTCCCACGGATCGACCCTACGGCAACCGAGGGGAAGAGTCATGAGGCCGACCTTCCTCCGAATCGAGAGGCCGAGACCGGGGGTGGGGGTGGGAGGGGGGGCTGAGACCTCCTAAAAAGCCGCTTCTATACCGACATCATGAAGACGCCCTCCTACACTGAATCCATGCTCGAAGAGGCCCAAGCGGGCAAAGAAAAATCAAGTGAAGGGGCACAAGGTGTAGAAGACCTTCTACACTCTTTCTTCGAAGGCATGGATATGTCTACATTGGAAGATTTTTTCGGGCTAAGCCATCTGGAGATACCGAAGAAGGATGTGCCTTCGGGATCTGTCGGGCCAAACACGAGCCCGAGATTGATGAAGCAATTCCCTGCACCGAGCACGGACCCCAAGATCAAGAGGGGGGTTATATCGTAGTCCTGGAGGATGCCCAGATCCTATCCGCTCCGGTAGGCGTAGCCAGCTACCTCCGATGCCTGTAACTGAGGAGGACCGGTCAAAGATGAATGAGGTGGGGACGTCGAGTCTCTTCAACGATGCATATCAGGCATTGAGTCGGGTAAGGTTCTAAAACCTTCAAACTCCCCATACGAACCACTTAAAGTTTCCTTTTGACATTTCTTAATTATCCCTTATGTACAGGCTTCAATGCTTCACTATGAGAGCTTCATTCGGTATCGCTTGGAAATCAGCCAGCTCGAGTTCAACCTCAAGGAGCATGTTCAAGCTCCTTAGTGAGCAACAGGACGGGGCCATCAAGGATCTTCATGCCAAACTGGACAGGGCTCAGAAGGAGGCTTCGATCTTGAGGCGGGAACATGATGATCTAGTTGAAAAGGTAAAGGTCTTTGAAGTTAAAACAAGGAGCTAGTCGTGGTGACTAACAACATAACTTCGCAGGTCCAACAGAAGATCGACTTGATTGACCAACTCCGAGCCTAGATGAACGAGGTCCAAGCCATGACCAATGGGTGGAAAAGCAAAATGGACCTTCGGGCCTCGGAGAAGGAAACCGCCAAGGCGAAGCAGCATCGGTAGAAGTCCAACTCCGGGTGTCGAAGGAGAAAACTAATAAGTGGTCTCAGCTGAACGACGATCTCCGAGCACAGCTGAGCTTGGCTGTCACAGAGAAGGAGACCCTCGGTAGAGAATACGAGTCAGTGAAGTCCAAGTTGGCTATGACCTCCGCCGATGCCGACGAAATGGTGGCCCAATACAAGGCCAATATAGAGGCAGCCAAAGTCCGCCTTTGAAGCGGCTATCCCGCAGAGAGACCCTCGAGGAGATCCATGCCCGAGGTTTTGACCTGTTGGCTGAGATCGAAGAAGCCAAAAAATTCGAGGTCAAGGCGAAGAAGATTTTCGAGCCTGAAGGTTCCAGGGGCTCTGAGGGTTCGGAGTGGCCCGAAGGTTCCGACGGTTCTGGCGAAGAGTCGGGCCCTGGTGAAGAATACGCGTAGATGCCTTCGTAATTATGTTGTCTTAAGTACATTTTATTTGTTTATTTTGAGACTGTTTTTATTTGGCCTTTATAAGTATATTCCGGGATATATATAAAATTTTCCCTTTCTGGAAATTTCAAGTGTTCACTTTTTAGTACCTCCTCATAATTTTTATTTTTGTAATATTTCTAATGCCCTAGCATAGAATTGATTGTAGTTCTAGGGCGATGGAGCCTGGCTTCGATACAACTTTATTTGCTCGAGGCTTTGAAAACTCGATGTGACCGGAAGTTTTTTCAAGATACTTAGGTGATTTTAGACGACGTTTTTGCCGAGGGTAACCTTTCAACAGGTTTCGAATTTTTTATAAAGGCCTTACTTTGATTACGAACTTCGGACGTCTCCGAGCCGTTTCTAGGCAGCCGTAGCCTTTTGTATTTAGGCATCGGCTAATAGGTTTGCTGCCCCCAAGATTTCGTAGCCCGGATTGCCCTAACTTTTTTCGGATGACAATCCCCGAGTGGGGTAGCCCTTGGGCTTGATAGTCCTCGAATAGGGGTGGCCCTTGGACCCGATAGTCCCCGAATAGGGGCAGCCCATGGGCTCTTAGGATCCGAATTTTAGGTGGCAGAAATGTGTAGTATCAAGATGGAACTTTCGACCGTTTGGCCCTTATAATGAATCCTAACCACCAAGCCTTAGCTTCTAACATAGAAGATTTTCTTTTTTCCTTGTTAAATTTTTCTTTGCTAAGAACCTTAACCCGAGGATGATGGCCTCCAGTATTCGAGGTCGAGCTTGAAAGGGCTCGGATACTGTTGATGCTCAATGAACGCCTACTGACTCTGGTTTGAGACCGGCCTTCGAATCTAAGTCAGCATTTTTTACTGTTGCCTCATTAAAAACCTTGCCGAAAAACCCATTTTGAGACAAAACTGGTTTACGGGAAAAAGAGTACAACGCGCGCTTTCAGATCTAATAGCCGTATCCATTCTCGAGCATTGCCTGCAAGTGTTAGTTTGATTCATAACATGATTAAAGAGTAGTTTGAAATCATACCTTAGCAGTAGTACCGTTTTAAGTGTGTCACATTCTAATTGTTCGGTAGTTGCACACCGTTTCCCGCTTCGAGTTTGTATGAGCCTTTACTGGTAATTCTGAGGACTCAATACGGGCCTTCCCAATTTGGCCCCAGCTTCCCCTCATTCAGGTCCTGGGTGTGTAATGTTACTTTCCTCAACACTAAGTCCCTGAGCTTGAAGTGTCGGAGGTTGTCTCTTCGGTTGTAGTATCTTTCTATCCGCTGTTTCTGGGCGGCCAATCGGACTAGGTTAGCCTCATGCCTTTCATCCAATAGTTCCAGGCTCGTGATCATGGCCTCGCCATTCGACTCTTCGGTTGTGTATTGGAATCTGAGGCTCGGTTCTCCTACTTTGAACCGGTATTAAGGCTTCGGCACCATAGACCAGTGAGAACGGGGTGGCCTCGGCACTAGATTTCGAGGTCGTACCGAATGCCCACAAGACTTCGGCAAGATAATCTTCCATTTCCCTTTGGCATTTGTCAACCTCCTTTTCAGGTTTTGGAGAATGGTCTTGTTTGTAGATTCTGCTTGTCCGTTTCCACTTGGGTCGTAAGGTCTTGATAGTATTTTCTTGATTTTGTGATCTTCGAAGAACTTATTTACCTTGCTGCAGACGAATTGTTTCCCGTTGTCGCATATGATCTCAGCTAGTATCCCGAATCGGCATATTATGTGGTCCCAAATAAAGTCAATGACTTCTTTTTCTCGAACTTTCTTGAACGCTTGAGCTTCGACCCATTTAGAAAAATAATCGGTCATGAATAGTATGAATTGAGCCTTACTAGGTGCCCATGGCAGGGGACTGACGATGTCCACTCCCCATTCCATGAATGGCAATGGGGACAAGACCGAATATAGTAGCTCTGCCTGTTGATGGATCATCAGTGCATGTCTCTGGCATCCATCGCATCTTCGTACAAAGTCCTTCGCGTCTTTCTCTATTTTGATCCAGTAGTAGTCGGCCTTGATTAATTTATGAACCAAAGATTCCTCTCCTGAATGCTTCCCCCAAGAGCCTTCGTAAACTTCTCTCAAGGCACACTCGGTATCTCCCGATCCAAAGCATATGGTCGGTAGGCCGTCGAACGTTCTTCTGAATAGAGTCCCTTCAGACAAGCTAAACCTGACGGCCTTTATATGCAAAGCTCTCGATTCTTTATGATCTGATTGTAATTTCCAAGTCATCAAGTAATCTATGTACTTGTTCCTCTAATCCCAAGTTAAACTCGTGGAATTTACTTCGGCGTGACCTTCTTCTATCACCAACTTCATGAGTTGTACTACTGTCCCTGAGCTGAACTCATCCATCATAAATAGAGGATCCCAAGTTAGCTAGTGCATCGGCTTCGTTGTTCTGGTCTCAGGACACGTGTTGTAGGGTCCACTCCTTGAATTGATGCCATTACCTGTAATTTGTCTAAATACCTTTTCATTCGTTCCTCTTTTACTTTGAACTTCCCATTGACTTGATTTACCAAAAGGAGGGAATCGCACTTAGCTTCGACCACCTCGGCCCCAAGGTTTTTAGCCAATTCGAGACCAGCAATCATGGCCTCATACTCAGCCATATTGTTAGTTAATTTAACAATTCTAATAGACTGCCTAACTACATTCCCCGTAGGAGGCTCCAGCACGATGCCAAGCTCGGAACCTTTGCATTCGAGGCATCGTTCGTAAAAAGGGTCCAAATTCCCGAGGTAGTCCCTGAGGCCAATAATAATTCTCTTTCGACTTCGGGTACTAAGGCTAGCGTAAAGTCGGCCAAAATTTGAGATTTTATGGCGGTTCGAGGTCGATACTCGATATCGTACCCGCTGATTTCGACGGCCCATTTGGCCAATCGGCCCGAGAGCTTAGGCTTGTGCATGATGTTCCTCAGTGGGTAAGAGGTTACGACACATATGTAGTGACATTGAAAGTACGATTTTAGTTTCCTAGAGGCTCTTAGCAAAGCGAGCGCCAATTTTTTCAGGTGAGGATAACTTGTTTCGGCCTCGCCTAGAGTTCTAGTGACATAATAAATAGGAAATTGCATACCTTCCTCTTCCCGGACTAAAACACCACTTACCGCCACCTCTGACACTGCCAAGTAGAGGCAAAGTTGCTCATCCGCCTTCAGAATATGGAGCAAGGGCGGACATGAAAGCTATTGTTTGAGTTCTTCCAAAGCTTGTTGGCATTCCGGGGTCTAGGAAAAATTGTTCTTCTTTTTCAACAGTGAGAAGAACCGATGACTTTTGTTCGAGGTTCTGGAACCGGCCCAGGGCGGTTGTACAACCGTTAAGCCTCTAAACGGCCTTGATGTTGTCCACTACGGTGATGTCTTCTATGGCCTTGGTCTTTTCAGGATTAATCTCGATCCCCCGATTGGATACCATGAATCCGAGGAACTTTCCTGATCCGACCCCGAATGCGCACTTCTCCGGATTCAGCTTCATATTGTATTTTTTCAATATGTCAAAGATTTCCTGCTAATTTTTCAAATGGTCCTCTACTCGCAGGGACTTAACTAACATATCGTCAATATAAACCTCTATTAAATTTCCTATCTGTTCTTTGAACATCCGATTTACTAAGCGTAGATAGGTGGCATCGGCGTTCTTTAATCCAAATGGCATTACGTTATAACCATAGGTGCCGGATTTAGTGACAAAGGAAGTTTTTTCTTGATTGCCTGGGTCCATCCGAATTTGGTTGTATCCGTAATAGGCATCAAGAAAATTGAGTATCTCGTGCCCGACCGTCGTATCGATCATCCTATCGATGTTAGGCAAAGGAAAAGAATCTTTAGGGCATGCCTTGTTCAAGTCTTTGTAATCTACACACATTCTTAACTTATTTCCTTTTTTAGGCACTACCACTATGTTCTCTAACCAGTCCGGGTACTTCACTTCCCGAATGGATCCTATCTTATGGAGTTTGGATATCTCGTCCTTGATGAATGTGTGCTTGACTTCGGACTGTGGTCTCCTTTTATGCTTAACCGAATGGAACTTCAGGTCCAAACTCAACTTATGAGTGGTTACCTCAGGCGGGATCCCTGTCATGTCAAGATGGGACCAAGCGAAACAATCTATGTTAGCTATAAGGAATTCAATGAGTTTTTTCATGAGCTCGGGAGTTAACCCCGTGCCCAGGTATACCTTCCTATCAGGCAGGTGTTCAATCAATATGACTTGCTCCAGCTCCTCGATCGTCGATTTGGTGGAATCGATATCATCAGGAGCTATGAAGGATCTCAAAATACAGTAATTATCTTCTTCGTCAGCTCCTCGATCCTCCAGTCCGACCGGGGCCGGTGTCGGTGATTGCTATTTGACTTCGGCCTTTCTGGTCGGCTTTGTGTTCCTTAATGTCGGGACAGCGGGGCACCAGGAGTACTTCATCGATTGCGAACATCTCTTTTGCAGCCGGCTGTTCTCCGTATACCGTCTTGATTCTTCCCGGAGTAGGTAATTAACGCTTGGTGTAAGGTCGGAGGTACTGCCCTCATGTTGTGAACCCATAGTCTTCCGAGTAGAGCATTATATCTCATGTCCCCTTCGATCACATAGAACTTTTTTTCCTGGATGGTTTCGGCGGTGTTCACGGGTAGGGTTATCTCCCCTTTAATGGTTTCACATGCCATGTTAAACCCGTTCAACACCCGGACTGGTGGCACTATTTGATCTTGTAACCCTAAATTCTCTACGACCCTCGATCGATGATGTTGGCCGAGCTACGTGGATCAATCAACACACGTTTAACTCGTGATTTAATGATAAGAATGGAAATTACCAGTGCATCATTATGAGGTTGTACGATGCTCTTTGCATCCTCGTTGCTAAATGAAATGGTTCCTTCTGAGATTTAATCTCGGGTGTGTTTCTCCCTTGTGATCGATACTTTAGTGCGTTTTATCACCAACCCTTGGGGGACATCGACCCCTCCAATGATCATGTTGATGACGTGTTGGGGTTCCTCTTGTTCAGTCTGTTTGTTGGTGTTCCTGTTTCTGAAGTGGTTTTTGGCTCAATCACTCAGAAATTCTTGCATGTGTCCATTATTAAATAACCGGGCAACTTCTTCTCTCAACTGTCGGCAATCCTCGGTCCTATGGCCATGAGTGCCATGATACTTACACTTCAGGTTATGATCTCTCTGGGTAGTATCGGATTGCAATGGTTAAGGTCACTTGGTCTCCTTGATGCACCTCATAGCTGATACGATGCTGGATGCATCAATGTTGAAGTTATACTCTGACAATCTCGGAGCTTCCCTTCTCCCGAGCAGCCTATCGAAACCATTTTTGCTCATCAGGCCTCGATTATTGGGCCCTCAATTGCTTCTCCTTTCGTTCCTTGTAAAGTTGCGCCCAGAATCTTTTCCCCTTCGATCTGCACCGTATGGTTGGTACCGATCTTGGACCGACCTTGGTTCATGATCGACGACCCTCTTAGGCCCGTCGTCGGTTCTGATGGGATAAATGAAACCAGAAGGGGCTCCGAGTTGGTCGTCCTCAACTCTGATTTTTGACTGATACCTGTTGTGTACGTCGGCCAATGTTACCGCCGGGTACTCGCCAAGTTTTGTTTCAGCTGCTACGAAGTTAAGGAGCTTCCGGGGGTTAAGTCCCTGATTGAATGCCTGAACAGCCCAATCGTCCGCAACCGGCGATAAGTCCATCCGTTCCATTTGAAATCTTGACAGGAACTCTCTGAGCATCTCGTTGTCCCTTTGTTTAACTTTGAAAAGATCCGATTTTCTGGTCTCGACCTTGATGGCCTCGGCATGAGCCTTTACAAAAGTATCCGCTAGCATAGCGAACGAATCAATGGAGTTTGGGGGCAAGTTGTGGTACCATATCATTGCCGCTTTCGATAGAGTTTCCCCGAACTTCTTTCATAACACGGGCTCGATTTTATCGTCTTCTAAGTCGTTACCTTTTATGGCGTATGTGTAGGAGGTCACATGCTCATTTAGATCCGTGGTTCTATTATATTTTGGAAAATCGGGCATACGAAATCTTTCGAGATCAGCTTCAGTGCCGTGCTCGGGGGAAAAGGCTTTTGGACAATTTTTTTGGAGTTCGGGCCTTTCAATATTGGTGGTGCTCCTAGGATTTGATCGACCCGGGAATTATATATTTTCACCTTTTTGTCGTTTGCATCAATTTTCTTTTCACCTGATTCCACCCTTTTCGTTAATGCTTCAAGCATTTTCATTACTTTAGGGCTGACACCGGACTCAGCTTCACCCGGCCTTTCGCTGATCTACTCGCTTCTTTGAGTGTTTTCCTGGGATGGTTTGGGCTCCACTCTGTTGAGGGCGCGACTCTAATTTTGCAGCTGCGGTATTGCTGCCTGTTGAGCCTGCAACATTTTGAAGATCAATCGCAGACTGACCCCGTCACTGTCCCCTTCGGGCGCTCCTCGAGCTGTTAGTCGGGCTCCTCTGCGAACGCAGTTCTCGGGGTCGGTAGGAAGGTTGGCGTCGATAGCCACCTGTGAGTTAGCATCGACTGAGTCTACGACTGGGTCCCCGTTAGGATCAGCAGGGGGCACCTCATTGTTAGGCACCAGATTGTTGTTTTCGCCAGGGCAGACCCATCCTCAATGTTCAAGTGAGCGGACTGGGAATTTAACATTTTTAAGCTAACATGAAATTGAGACCTTAAACAAGTGTAAAATAGAGTGTGTTAGTCGTGTGCAACCGTTCGTAGTGCTTCCCGAGGTCTGGGAGCTCGCTTTGGGTTCGGGGGTTTCATCTTACGGGGCTCGGTGGCGAACACTCCGTTCGACCCCTGGTACGAGAGGTCCCTGGCTTCGATTCTGATCACATGCGGTCATGTTTCTCCTTAGTTTGACCCACCGGGAAATCAGGGTACATGTTACCCTCGGTTTTACCCGTATACATAAGCAAGGGTGCTTATCGGGCGGATAAAAATTACGCTTAACGATTCCACTTATCTATTATCGAATTATAAATGTAGTAATCCGCTAGCCATCCAATAAGACAATGGGTGAATTGGTATTGAATTAATGATTATCGGGCGATTTATCGGCTAAACCAAATAATTATTTGAACAATCAATACCAAACAGATGAAGAATAAAAATAAAAAGTTTACCTTGACTCTACTCTCTAGTGATAAAGTCTATCGTTTCGAGGAAAGATTCTCCCTTAAATCCATCGAGAGATTGTGATACGCTTTTCTCAATCCATCAAACACCTTTGTCTCTTTGAGTCAATCAAAATCAATCAAAACGCTAGTCAATTAAAACACCTTTGTTCTTAGGACTTGTAGTCAATCAAAATCAATTTGAAAAGAATGTTTTTAGTCAATTGGTTCTACGCAGTTCTCGCATTGCTTTGTCTGTGACAGAAAGAGGCTAAGATCTTGTTTTTAGGCCTTGATAATGCTGACAAAACTACCACAGTAGACTTTATCGCTAGAGATTAAAGTTAACTACCATAGTGTTTCAATAGTACTTTTTATACATTGGGGTAAAAGTATAATTATAAAAATTCTTAACGGGTTAACGGTTTACCCGATAAGAAAATTGAGTAATCTGCCCCCAAACCGTTAAGCCGTTAATTATAAAACCTCAATCCGTTCACCATCCATTACCCCGATAATCTGATACCAATAAGCCATCGGTTCGGTTAATAGTTTCGGTTCGATTTTGAACAGCCATACTTGAAAGTTTTTGTGATGGAGAAACACCATCTCAGTTATCAAATTTTAAGCAGTTTAATTGATTTGAATTAAAAAAATCTGAATAGGTAAATGATTTAGAGCATTTTTAAAATGATAAGAGTCATAACTAAAAATAGAATATATGTTCTCGTTAGATGCACTAATTAACTAAATGGATAAGTTTAACGACCTCCCCTAACGATTTGGCCTCATCAAAGTGACCTCCCTTATGGTTTATCATATTACGCTCACCTTCCTTATTTTAATTTTTATTTGTAACAACTCTTTTAACTTATTTATCATTAAATAAATATATTGTGTTATATGATTTTTAATGATCTCGCTGAAATTGCAATTAACATATCAAATCAGAAAGAGAACTGAGTCTGTCCTTCCAACAAACCAAATACAAGTTACCAAATTGGACCAATCCGTGAATTCAAATGCTAAAATTCTATTATTTTTTTGCTCTTTCTTGCATCGAAAATTTTGTCAGAGCTTTCTACATACCCCCCCCCC
>MCJB01049411.1:115508-148697 GCA_002018475.1 Nicotiana obtusifolia
CCCCCTCTCTTTCCTCTCAAAACGTGATTTTACAAAAAACACATAAAATTCCAACTTATTCCTGTTTTGCCCCTGCATGCTCAATAGTATAACGTTACTTGAAAAATTAGAAAAACTCCTAGGGCCTGCGGTTACAAAATAAGACACGCGTTTTTCTTCCCACTCTGCTTTCTTCTTTTACTCACTATATATTGTATACCTGTCCTCCAGTTTTTATCTAATGTTTTTTATACTTTACATGAAGCACTAAAAAAAAAAAAAAGAAGCACTCAGTTTCTTGGAGTTTTCTGCCTCCTCCTTAAAAGGGTAAGTTTTATATTATCTTTTTTATCCTCAAATTATCTCACGTGGGTATTGTTTATATTGTGTAAACAATGATCCTTTTTGCTACATGCCTTAATTTTATTCCGGTCCTTTGCTCGCTTTTGTTATTTGCTGATACAATTATGTGGTATGTGATCGCTATATGTATTTCCTGGAATTGTTGAAATCCATACACTTTTGACGGATTCATATCCATCAAGCTTTTGTACTATGCCTTAGCAGTAGCTTCGTACTTGATCAGTAATTAATAAAAATCACCTCTTCCAAAAATAATGTTACAAGATATAACAAATACTCCTCAGGCAAGAGAATTCAACTGTCTAGGGTTAGCTTTTGGGGGCTACGTGTGGTTTGGGGATAACATTCTGGGACTCACTTATCCGAACATTTATAGAGTTTCTTGTTAAAAGGATTTAATAATTCAACAGAAGAAGCAGGGAATGTCATTTGGGATCTTCAATTTAGGAGGAAGATTAGGAGCTAGTATTCACCATTTTACTTCCAGTGTTGTCAAAGGCGAAAAGTGCAAATGGAGAAAAATGACAAATATATATGTATAGCCCAATACTAAAATATATAAGCATGAATACCAATATGGACAAAAAAATTGAAGAAAATTAATGACAAAGTGAAATATCAATTGTTTAGTGACGCCTCTTTAGGATTATGCTTGTTGGCAAGGAAAAGTATGCCTTAGAGCCTTGATGACAACGCTGAAGTGCCCGTTAAACGAGGCGAAGCGCTCAACATATTTTCAGCCTCGCTTTAAGGCTTAAGCGCGCCTTTGATAACACTGTTTACTTCCTATAAAAAGGTCTTCTTATAGTAAGTTGGTCGCTAAAAATCAATTAGTCTTCCTGCAATTATTAGTTTGGATCCCAAGGGCACCTGTAGAGGTGTGTTCTTTCGTATGGTTGGTGACTGGAGGAGCGATTTTTAACTGCCGAAAATTTGAGTAAGAGAAGGTCCTCCTATGTTAGTTAGCTTTAATGTAAGTTGTATTCAGTGAGAGAGAACTAAGAGATTGTTTGAAGGAAGTGAACTTGATTTTGTACATTTGAAGAACATTCTCTTATCTTTGATATCTTTTTCGGTGCACCCGTAAGGTTCCTATTATATTGAAGAATGGGTGTCTTCTGCAGAGAACCATTTTTTTTGCAAGTTCTCTACAATTTAGTACACTTCTTTTAACGAGAGGTTTTTCCCCATTGTTAATGAATTTATTCTTTCCTAAAAGAAGTATGTATCTTATTATTCAGCATTTGCTAATATTTTGTTTTTGCAGTGTAGAATATAAATTCCTACATTTCTACAGAGAGCTTAAGTTTTTTGCCAAAAACTTCATTCTGAGATGCACACAAGAGAATCATGAAAGGATTTTTTTTGATCACTTATCTTCATCTTTTTTTTTTTCAGTTTATACTAAGAACATTTATGATAAGAGTTATAGAGGACTCTAGGAGAGGCTGCTTTGTTCATTGCAAGTCAACGACAGTCAAGCATTCGGCTAAAAGGAAGCTTTGGGGGGTTGGGGGGAGAAGAAAAGAAAGGGGCTATCATTTATCTAACTGGACATTCTTATTTGCTTTCAATATGAGTTCTATTGAGTTATCTTTTCGATTTCAAGCGGAGAATTAAATTTGCAATATGGAAGAACATGTTAAAACAGAGAGGGGTGAGAACTTTCTGCTCATTATATTTAATTGTTGTTTCTTGAGTATCTCTTGTTATTTGATGAGAAAACCATATTTCTCCTGCTGTATAATGACGTTTAGGACAATCGGAGTACCAATATATAGTTGCAACAAAATCAGATTAATGAATATTCGACATTCAAAAAAGCGCCTTCGCTCAGTGACGGAAGCTTATGATAAGAATAGCTCTGAATGTATTGTTTGATACTTCATTGTCTCCTTCCTCTCTATGAAAGAATTACCATTTTGATTAATTGTGCTCATCCAATAAGTAACGAGAACTATTTTGCATCTTTTACTGGGCATAGCTAACATATTTGCTGTAATAATACCAATCCAATGTAGTGGAATGAGGGTTAGGCTGGGGAGCAGGAGAGGGAACTTTATTTCTCTTTTTTATTTTATTTTTTTATCTTGCAACATCGTTATTATGAATTGAAGATCTTTCTCTGCATGTTGCTTATAAAGGAAAGATCTTTCTCTGCATGTGTAGATAGGTACTCTAACTAATTGTAGTTTCTTTTTTGTCTCTTCTTCATTGTCCGTGTGTCTGTTTCTTTCTGATCTTATGTTTCTCTTGATCTTTTCTTCCATCGACACCATTTTTTCCTTCAATTAATTGGACCATACACTAGTCATCAGCCTTCATAAGGGGTTTTCATCTTATACGGGTGTACCTATATGATTCGGCATCTGTTAGCACATTCCCTGGACCAATTCATTATTATGGATTAAAACTATTTACTTTTGCTTTTTGATGGCCACTTGCAAGCTATATCATACCCATGACAATTATTTCTGTTCGATTTTGACCTCCATTCATTTTTGATTTTTGTGGAAACATTGAGTTGTGTAGGCTCGTGAGCTGGTTGTCTTCTCGGATTCCTACAAAGTGTCACAATATAAATCTCTGTACATCTCCTTATCTAGATGCCGATGCAGAGGCAGTTCGCAATGATAATGGTTTGAAGATTGAAGTTGCTGAGCTTAAAATCCACGTACGTTTGTGATTCTAGAAGATGTTGCCTTATAGCGCATCTAATTGGTATGCTCGACTTTTATCTGTATTTGTTTGCTTTAGCTGGAAAATCACAGCAATCTTTACGTAATACTTTGCAGGTTTTGTGAGAGAGCCCAAGCTCTTATACATGATGATCTCCATACTGGTTCTTTGATGGTCACTCACGATTCAACCAAAGTAATTGATCCGAAATTTGCTTTCTATGGGCCAACGGGTTTTGATATTGTAGCATTTACCGGAAATCTAATTCTGGCGTACTTTTCCTGAGATGGACATGCGGATCAGGCCAATGACCGCAAGGTTTATCTACTGCAACATTTGCCTTTCTATGCTATGTTTCTTTTACTATGATCTCATTTTTTCATAGCAAAGATCACTGTCCCCTTTGTGTCTTTCTCCTTGTGCATGATATTCTGGTCCTTAATGTCAGCCAGTCCCAAGCTTAGATAAAGGAGAATGATTTAGAAGTTAGATTCCATGATGTGCTACCAGCAAGGATAACCAAACATGTTCTCCACCTTTCTCCTCTCTTGATATTAATCTGGTTATTCGACTCCAAAGTTCTATAAGCATCATCGGCTATCTTCACTCTTTCAGAGTTTGTTAATGTTCTTTTATTCGTATACGCTGCAAGCTCTCTGTAAGTAGTTTTCATTTTCATCCATATGACAGGAGAAAAGCATAAGAATGGACAAGTTGATGGGAGAAATCGGTGTGTTCTCAGAGTCACTTGAAGCCTTGTGACTTCTGCACCTGTTAATGAAATGTTAACCAAGTTCAACCTGTTTCTTGACCTTCATACGAATTTTCTATGAGTCTCTCTATTCTTTTCTCAAATTCTTTTTTAGCTCATTTAGTGCTACAAGAGTACTTTGGAAATTTTTAGTCTAATTCCAGTTTTGCAACAGTTTATTTGACATAATAGTTTATCATCTTACACATATTTGTATCATCAGGTGTTACTGCAAAGCCATACATTTTTTGGGTAACATATGGATTACAAACAGCACGATTAAAAAGAATAAGATTTTCTGTAGTAACTGTGTCGTCTTCTATTTCTCTTCTGAGTAACATCTCAGTAATATCTTTGTAGTCTCCCATTTCTCTATATAAACTCATCCTTTGGAGACATTATCACTATACCTTTACTTACAACATCTCAATAGTAGCTATGTGGTTTTTTATTTCTCTACACAACCTCATTCCTTGAATTGTCACTATACCTTTTATGTACAAAGGTATAGTTCTATTCACGTTGGGCTTATAAAAGTCATTGCTTGTGCCACTGTCAGATGAAGTGCTTGAACAGGTAGTCTCAAATGGTGAATGCGAGTACTGGTGATGCTGCATAGGTGTACAGAAGCAGGAGGAAATACTGAGTTTGTGGGAAAATTCTTCTTTTTGGCCCCTAAACATCAGAAATTAAGTTTTGTGTTCATTAGAGTTGGGTTCCTGGGAAGGGAATGGGAATTTGGGGGATTAGTGCAAGAAGGAGTTGCATTGGTCTCTGCAACATCAGAGTGAGTGGACAGTCATTCAGAGGAAGAACATTTTCAGACTCCAAATCTGTTACAAGTGATGATTCTGTCTTGCCGGTGTTGATCATCGGCGCTGGTCCAGTTGGTCTCGTCCTCTCCATACTTCTTACAAAACTTGGTATTTTCTTGATACCCTTTACCCCTATTGCCCTATTTAGATCTTTTCAAATGCCATAGGTGCTTGGTATGGAGGATCCTTTTTTAACATGAAAAATACTATTGTGAAAAATTGTTTCACTTATCTTAAATCAGTTTCTGGACATTTTTGAGTGGTTGGTTGAATATAAAATCTGGTTGTACAATTAAGATGAATTATGAAATAGTTTTGATCATTCACACAATGACTGAAATAAGTGAGATGGACCTAGAGTTGAGACGCTGTGAAGGAAAATGACTTTAGGTCTTAAGTGAGGGGTGGAAATTATTTTCTAGCGTTTTATTTTGATATTTGGACTATAATTTCTGTGTTATTCATTAGGTGTAAAATGTGCGATCTTAGAGAAGAACAAGGTCTTTTCCAAACACCCTCAAGCACACTTCATCAACAACCGGTCTATGGAGGTTGGTTTTGTCCTGTGGAAGTTCTTCTTTTTGGCCTTTTGTTGTGTTGCCTAGAAAGAAGCTGAGATTTGAGAGTATTTTGATTAAAAGACGTTTGTTTTGATGTAGCTATTGTTTCTAGGTATTTCGCAAATTGGATGGTCTTGGAGACGAGATTCTAAGATCTCAACCGCCAGTAGAGTTTTGGAGAAAGTTTATATACTGTACATCACTGACAGGACCTATTTTAGGTGCTGTTGATCATATGCAGCCTCAAGGTAGGATTTATATATGTGATTTGTAAGTGATTTTAATTCTTAATTTTTCAAATTGTTATGCTTTAAGTCATTAATTTAGTCATGGTTATTGTTATTGCAAAGTAAATACTCTCCCTGTCAAGTTTTATGTTAAATGGTCTGAAGTAATGCACAATTAAGAAGTGAATATGACCAAATTTCTAAGCGATTTGTCTTAGCTTTTCTACTCCTTAAAATGGATGATGCAATGTCGTTTTCACTTTCTTAATGTATTGCTGAATACAAAATGTTACATGTGACGTTTTGCACTCTATGGTTTCTTAAGTCATCAAATTACATTTTGTTCACCTCAAATCCTCTCAACATATGAAATGGAATAAAATTGTGCCCGTTCGCAATCAGTGAAGATATAATTGAGTCAATTGCAATTTTGGATTGAAATTCAAGTGATCTCAAATCCATGAAATATTGACAGGTGTATAACTACTATTATTCCAATAACGTATCAGACATTTCTACATTCCAGCGGAAAATATGTTTCGTTAAATGAGATGGGGAGAGTACTGTGGTATCCATCTTATTAGATACATCTATTGCATCACAAATTTATTGAGTTTGCTTCGTGGAAGATATGTCTTATATGCATACTGGTGATTCTTTTGTTTTCTGCAAACATTTTCCATTTTGTTCGTCAGATTTTGATCGGATTGTGAGTCCTGTCTCGGTTGCACACTTCTCCCAGTACAAGCTCTCCAGGTTACTGCTTAAGCACCTTGAGAAACTCGATTTCTGTACGATGGACTCTGAAAAGTGTGAGCATGGCTCTATTGGCGAGAGGAAGATCTTTATGGGGCATGAGTGCATTGCAATCAATGATTCTGAGCATGGCGTCAGTGTAACGACATCTTTCCTTACTGAAGGGAAGTATATAAAGAGAGATATTCAGTGTCATTTCCTTGTTGGTACAGATGGTGCAGGAAGTACCGTCAGAAAGTCCTTAGGAATTAACATGAGAGGTGAAAAGGACTTACAAAATCTTGTTAGTGTCCACTTCCAAAGCCAAGAGTTAGGGAAGTATCTCATCAAAGAAAGACCTGGCATGCTGTTTTTCATCTTTAATAAAGATGCTATTGGTGTTCTTGTTGCCCATGATCTCAAGCAAGGGGAATTTGTCCTGCAGGTAAACCAGTTCTTTAATTATGTGGGAATTTGGCTCAATGCTACAATATCCACTTGCTCGCATTTATAAATCTGAATCTGTTGTTATCGGTTAACAGCATTATTGATAGCTTTGGTCAAAATTTTGTAGGTACCATTTTATCCACCTCAACAAAAGCTTGAGGACTTTAGTTGCGAGGTGTTTTTCTACTCTTTTGTTGAATCTTTTGCTTACTCTATCAGTTCTTAAAATTTTCCATTAGTGGAAGAGAATGAATCAATGGGTTTATGTTCTTCCGGATTCATTTGGATCTACTACAATATGGGGGCTATGGCTGCAATGCTTGACAGTTGAACCAATATGGTTTATTTACCATGTTGTTCTTTGTACTTTACAATTGGTTGTAGATGTGTAAGAGATTGATCTTCAAATTGATCGGCCAAGAGCTTGCAGACGTCAATGTGATGGATATTAAGCCTTGGGTGATGCATGCTGAAGTAGCTGAGAAGTTTCTGTCTCGTAACAACAGGATAATCATTGCTGGTGATGCTGCTCATCGATTTCCTCCTGCTGGTGGTTTTGGTATGCAATCTATTTGTGCATTGATTAAGTTTTTGTTTTGTAATGCTATTATCTTGTCAAGTCTTAGATATTTTTTAAGAATAACTTTGTTGTAATTCCTTTTCTGTTGAGAGAGTTGGGGTAGGGGAGGGGAGGGAAAATAAATTAACGCATAGTCGTATAGTGTATTTTTGTCATTGAGAAGAACGAGNGGAGGGGGGAGGGGAGGGGAGGGGAGAGAAAATAAATTAATGCATAGTCGTTTAGTGTATTTTTGCCATTGAGACGAACAAGGCTGCTTCCTGAAATGCTGAGGTAAAGTTAGAAATCGCAAAGTTATTTCTGTGGGAGGCAGGTAAAAGATTTCAGCATAAGCATAAAATTTTGAAGGTATAATTAGCTTAAATTAAGCCCAAGATAGCTTTAGTAGGTTGGAGGATATCTGAACTGCTATCAGTAACCACATTGTGATGTTAGTTACTATGCATTGCACTGGTAATTTAACACAATTGATATTGTATCTGACTATAGACCTGGAACTTGATCGTTATATGGTAATTTTAAGAACAAAAACAAATATATAATTAAGTTTATAATAGCGTTCCCTCGAGCATTTAAAGCTTTCTTGAACAAAAACAAATGAGACGGTTCACGCAATCCAATATGCAATCAAAGCATGTCCTTGTTCGAGTCCCTATCAACAAAAGTTTTTGACATGCTTGGCCATGAATCCTTGGCCAACTCTTAAAGAGTAATTTTTAAAGGCATAATTAGGGCACCAAGGTGTGACCTACCAGTCGATGAAGTGGGTAAAAATCTTTGAGATCAAGGTTCATATCCAACGAAGACAAAGAGTTCTTCCCATCTGTCTTAGCCTTGGTGGGCAAAGTTAACTCGGTACTTGTGCTGGGGAGGTAGCAGGTATCTAGTGTAACAATCGAGATTGCGCGCAAGCTGGACCCCACCATTAATTGAAAAAAAATACATTAGGTAAATAATAGTGTCATTTTCCCTTGATAACTTATTAAACGTTTAGATGAGATTGTTCGAATATGAGAAAGATATCTCAAAGAGAAGGGAGGGGGAAAATAAAAGAAACTGGAGGCATATTTTCTATTCTGCAGGGATAAAATAACTGCATCTTGATAACTTTTTAGGTGGTGTGAAGATCTAAGGTGTCATGTAAGATGCATCCAACTCTGCTTCATGGAATATATCTGCAGCTGTTGTTTATTTGAGGATTTAATAGTTCAGACTGGGGGAAGGAAATCTGCTCAAGATGTCTTCTTTTATTCAGGGATGAATACTGGTATTCAAGATGCTCATAATCTTGCGTGGAAATTAGCTTCTGTAATCAAGGGTATCTCACCAATATCAACTCTTACCTCGTATGAACTAGAACGTAGTCAGGTATTCATTTCCTCAATTCTTGGTTTGATGATGCATATTGTGTAAAATATAATGTTACCGATTTTCTGATTTTCTTCCTACGAGTTTCACACACTCCTTAAAATGTTTCAGATAGCCCAATTTAATACAGCACTTAGCGTCCAAAACTTTAAGGCGGCAATGAGAGTTCCTGCTGCACTTGGACTTGATCCAACAATAGCAAATGCAGGTAAAGTGAAAACTTGAACTTAATCTTTTTTACATCAGTATCTGATTAAAGAGATTATGTGTTTTTGCATGCAGTACATCGAGCTCTTAATAACACGGTTGGTTCTGTTCTGCCATCTGGACTTCAAAGGACAATATTAGATGGAATATTCAGCATTGGTCGTGCACAACTCTCAGATTTTGTATTGAATGAAAATAATCCACTTGGATCTGCAAGGCTAGCCAAATTAAGACAGATATTTGAAGGAGGACAGAGCCTTCAGCTCCAGTTCCCTGCTGAGGATCTTGGTTTCAGGTTGTGATCTACTTTTGCTTTATCTATTTAATGCAAATTGCTCAAGCTGATTTTGTCATTAAGTTGTCAAGTTCACGGGCTTCTATAAATGCTGGATACTGACTCAACTCTGAATAGAACTCCAAAAAAAGACATGTCAGGTGTAAGCCAGATGATTGTTTATATCTTAAATAATCCTTTTGGAAATACTTGTTTGCATCAGTACTCTAATTTCAATGTGTTTACATAAGGTACCGAAAAGGAGCATTGGTGTCTGAAGATTTTAGTGGGCTGAATGCGCATGAAGTACCTTCAGGACGAAGAAGGGATTATATTCCTTGCTCGGAACCTGGATCAAGGCTCCCTCATATGAATGTTAAATTGCTTTCTAACCCTTCAAGTAAGGTATGGACTCTTTCAAGGGGACATTGTCTTTGTAGGAGCTGGACCTTGTTAGATCATGGTCTTTTCATATCATTCATCTCTTGGCACATGTTTGGAGAAGCCAAATAATTGAATCAAATGGGGATGTTTAATTTATCTCGATCCTTGCAATAGATTACAATATTCGACCTGCAGTCATCCTGTTTCAGGTTTCATTATTTTTTTTTCTAACAGTAGATCTTGTTCAGGAAATATTCTCTACTCTGGACATTGTATCTGGAGATAAGGTTGAGTTCGTCCTTATAATAGCACCACTGGAGGAGTCCTACTATCTAGCTCGAGCTGCTATAGAGGTGGCGAACAATTTTAAAGTGCCTTTAAAGGTTTGTGTAATATGGCCAAAAGAAAGTATTAATGGAGCTGGAAGAAGTGAGGCTGCATTGACTCCCTCGAATTTTTTTGAAGTTGTGGAAGTGAAGAGCTCATCGGATTTGCCATCCTGGTGGGACATCTGTCAGATGACGGACAGAGGAGCCATTTTAGTGAGACCTGATGAGCATATTGCTTGGCGTACAAAATCCAGAATTGCAGATCCCATCATGGAGATGAAAAAAGTTCTCCACATTGTTACAGGAGTTGATTGCATCTGATAGCACCTTTCGTGATAACAAAGTTGTTTCCGTATGACCTACAGGTCACGAGTTCGAGCCGTGGAATCAACTATTGATGCTTGCATTAGAGCTGCATCACACCACTTTGGAGTGCGGACCTTCTTCGAGTCCTGCATGAACGCGAGATACTTCGTGCACCCGCCTGTCCTTTTCAATCACAATGTTTAGTCAGTTTGCATCTACGTTGACTATATCATAGGTGCTTAGCACCTTTCACCATTATGGGTATTAAGTAATTCCTTCCACAAAATTTAAGCAAATGAAAAAAATCACCTAGCGTTTTATTTCATTTTTATTGCGACCCGAACCATTATGTCTAATGATTTTCATTCACCTCGTTAATGATTAAGTTACTTTAGGTGCGTGAGCAAATTATAGACTTCAAATAGTCTTAATCGCAATCCAAGTAAAGAAGATTATGTAAGATATCTCGCTCTTTATCCAATCACGTTTGCAATTGCAGTGTCAATTATTGACCAGAACAGGAATTTGCAAAATTTCTCGATTGACAGTAACAAGTTGAAATGTTGAATTACAATAAGAGTCATTTTACTGATTTTAAGGACCCCCTTAATCAAGGGCCACTTAAATTTTGTCCGGTGAATAAAAAAATCTGAAAGTGCAAATTTCTTCCTGTAAAAGAGTTGATTTCTCGGAAGGTCACCAGTTAGAAAAGTTACTTTACTTTGTTTTGTAATTAAAAGGTCACTAAATTTTGCTCTTTGTTATTGAAAAGTCACTAATTATTTAAAAAATTCGAAGCACCCACTAAAAGCATTTCTCACGAGAATATGGCATGGTATGACAATGCCATAAGGAGAATTGGTAATTTTTTAGCCTTTTTAACGCTTGGCAAAAGCAGTTCCAAAAAATTGATATTATATAGCCAAATCCTAAAAAAACCTAGTTCCTTATTTATTCTCTCTCTCCATAGCTCTTCTTCTGTCTCTCCATATTTCTTCTTCAATCTTTTCATCTTTTCTCTCCCCGTAATCTTCTTAATGTTGTAATGCACCATTATAATTTGGATCAAGTAAAACGAAAACAGCATTAATAGAACACAAAACCCATCAACCAACTGATCAAACAAATCACCCAGCAATTCAAATTACAAAAAATACACCAAGACTACTTCATTTCAGTCCCAAGTTCAAAAAATGCAACTAATCTCTCTCTAGCCCCAAGTTAAAAAAATTACAGCAAGACTACTTCAAGGAGATTTTTCAGTCAATGACCTTAATACTGCTATTATGGCATGAATTACAAATGAAAATAGGATCTGCTATGAGACATTCCCTCTTCTTCTCTTTCTTTTTCAAGAGGCAGATTCTAATATTTTTTCCTCTTTTTTTTAATTGTGAAAAAAATATATGTGTGTGTGAGATGATGTACATCTATGTATATCACCAGGAAAATCGACCTATCTGTTCCCTCTGATATTCTCTTATCTGATTTCATTGAGAATTGAACCGGACATCTGACTAGTTACTCTGAACGCTAGGGAACTAATTGTATCAGGTTCCTTATCCAGTTCTCTCATGAAGTTTGTCAAATCATCAAAACAAAAGATGCATAACTTATCAATTTTCTCCTTTTTGATGATGACAAACTTAGAATTGATATTCCCTCGAGAACCAGATCCCCACATTGTTCCCCCTACGAATCAACCATATTCCCTTGTGAACCAAACCTAAGGAACTGATTACAACTGGTTCCTCGAGATTGTTTGGCAAATCATCAAAACACAAAATAACATAACTTATCAATTTTCCCCTTTTGATGATGACAAACCCAGAATTGGCATTCCCCATGAGAATCAGATTCCTTATATGTACTGATCACATCTAGTCCGTACCTGGTTCCTTGAGAACGTTTGGCAAATCATCAAAACACGAAACAACGTAACTTAGAGCAATTTCCCTCTTTTTGATGATGACAAATCCAAAATTGATGTTCCCCTTAAGAACAAGATTCCTCACATTTTTCCCTGTGGATCAGATCTATAATCAACATGTTATCAGCAACGTTCCCCCTGCGAAATAGAGCTATCTTTCATGCACAACACATCATATCAATTCGATTCTGTTCCTCTCCCCTGTTGACACCTACGTAATTTCCCCTTTTGGCATCATTGAAAAGAATAATAGAAGAAGCACAACTAAAAAGAAGTTCAGCAACATTAACTCATGCCACTTGGGCAACACAATATAAACAATAACAAGAATAACCAGTGAATGTCATTGCACAAAATAGAGTGATTGCCCGTAGTAGAGTAATTATAACAAAAGCATAGTAGTTTCAACAATACAGAATATGAAAATTTAAACAACTAAAATACTAATATCATCAAACATAGGGATCAAAAGAAGATATGAATTCGAGGGAATTTGGAAGAAGTAAAAGACATGGATCACTAGGCAGAAAGAAAATTAAGGGGCTAAGGCAATGATGAGCCTGTCCATTCGTTCATTCACAATCCTTTGATCAATGATCATCTGCTCTCTCAGGTCCTCCACCTGTTTCCTCAATCTTTCATTCTCACCCTTCAACTTAAAATTCTATTGTGCCAAGGGTCCATGGGGACCTGGTTCCCTACCTATCTGAGCAGGCTGAACCATCAATCAGATTACCAAGAATCTCCCAAGCTTCTCCTCATCAGGAACAAACTCAGTCCCATGCACATATAGCATCAGAGTATCACATACAACATAGACGTTTTTACTTCTTCTTCATAAACGTTGGGACTTGGAGGAACAAAGAGGTGATTCAATTTTGGAACTCAACAATGTCAAGAAGTTCCTCCATTTTTCAGCAATATCAGAGTCAACACTCTGCCTGACAACAGTTTTTGAGACTTCAGAGTCTTCTACCTCTCCAAACCCGCTAACTCAACCTTTTGCTACTGTAAGGAACCATGTTCCTCACTCACACTATCATTTCTTTCCCTAAGAGGCCATGTCTCCATCATTTTCTTCTCAATCTGTTCACCCTTATCATCTGCTGCATCTTTCTCATTGACATTGATTCATTCTCTTAATTTTTGAAATTCAAAATGTTAAACCTTTCTGAACTGATCTGTTGCCCCAAAGAAAAAAAAGCCATTTCCTTCTCTCACACCCAACCAAAACCAATTCTTTTCTTCTAAACCAATCAACTTTATCTAAAAAAGAATCCTTCTCTCTAAATATGCCTAAAATGAACCCAACCACGTCACCTTCCAAAATCCTAATTCCATCTAAATCGAATCCCAAGAAGTCTTTGGTAGATTTTCATGGGAATTTAACTGAAAAGGAACGGGGTAGATCTAATACTCTATAGAGTGAGGCTGAAATTGTTGTTGGGTTTGTAGAAGCCTTAAAGGATGGAGGAATTGGTGAATATGCTGGAAAATAGGAAATTGAATGAGGGACCTGGTCCCTCAAATCCTTCTTAGGATATTATTTCTGATGATGATCTTGTTCTCTTGAGGTATGTGCTTAAACAAACCTCCAATCTAGTAAAAAGGATTGATGAAAAGTAGGTTGATTGATGGTGAAGCGATGTGACCTACTGATGTGGTGATTGTGGAAGAGAGAATAAAGTGGAAAAATCTTCACTCGTGAGAAAGAATTCAAAAAAAATGGAAAAAAGAAAGTTGGCTGACAAAGATGCAGCAGATGATAAGGGTGAACAGATTGAGAAGAAGATGAGGGAGACATGGCCGCTTAGGGAAAGAAAGGGTAGTGTGAGTGAGGAACATGGTTCCTTACAGTAGCAAAAGGTTGAGTTATCGGGTTTGGAGAGGTAGAAGACTCTGAAGTCTCAAAAAGTGCTGTTAGGTAGAGTGTTGACTCTGATATTGCTGAAAATGGAGGAACTTCTTGACATTGTTGAGTTCCAAAATTGAATCATCTCTTTGTTCCTCCAAGTCCCAACGTTTATGAAGAAGAAGTGAAAACGTCTATGTTGTATGTGAACTTTGATGCTATATGTGCATGAGACTGAGTTTGTTCCTAATGAAGAGAAGCTTGGGGAGATTCTTGGTGATCTGATTGATGGTTCAGCCTGCTCAGATAGGCAGAGAACCGGGTCCCCCTAGACCCTTGGCAGAATAGAATTCTAAGTTGAAGGGTGATAATGAAAGATTGAGGAAACATGTGGAGGACCTGAGAGAGCAGATGATCATTGATCAAAGGATTGTGAATGAACGAATGGACAAGCTCATCAAGGCCTTAGCCCCTTACTTTTCTTTCTACCCAGTGATCCATGTCTTTCATTCCTTCCAAATTCCCTCGAATTCCTATCTTCCTTTGATCCCTATGTTTGATGATATTGGTACTTTAGTTGTTTAAATTGTCATATTCTATATTGTTGAAACTACTGTGCTTTTGTTATACTTACTCTACTATGGGCAATCACTCTATTTTGTGCAATGACATTCACTGGTTATTCTTGTTATTGTTTATGTTGTGTTGCCCAAGTGGCATGAGTTAATGTTGCTGAACTTCTTCTTAGTTGTGCTTCTTCTGTTATTCTTTTCAATGATGCCAAAAAGGGGAAGTTACGTAGGTGTCAACAGGGGGGAGGAACAGAATCGAATTGATATGATGTGTTGTGCATGAAAGATAGCTCTACTTCGCAGTGGGAACGTTGTTGATAACATGTTGATTATAGGTCTGATCCGCATGGGAACATGTGAGGAATCTGGTTCTCAAGGCGAACATCAATTTTGGGTTTGTCATAATCAAAAAGGGAATTGCTCTAAGTTATGTTGTTTCATATTTTGATGATTTGCCAAATGTTCTCAAGAAACCAGGTACGGACCAGATGTGATCAGTACATATAAGGAATCTGATTCTCGAGGGGAATATCAATTCTGGGTTTGTCATCATTAAAAGGGGAAAATTGATAAGTTATGCTATTTTGTGTTTTGATGATTTGCCAAACAATCTCAAGGAACCAGTTGTAATCAGTTCCTTAGGTTTGGTTCTCAGGGGGAATGTGACTTATTCGTTGGGGGAACAATGTGGAGATCTGGTTCTCAGGGGGAATATCAATTCTAAGTTTGTCATCATCAAAAAGGGAAAAATTGATAAGTTATGCGTCTTTTATTTTGATGATTTGACAAACTTCATGAGAGAACCGGATAAGGAACCTGATACAATTAGTTCCCTTGCGTTCAGAGTAACTAGTAAGATGTCTGGTTCAATTCTCAATGAAATCAAATAAAGGAACATCAGAGGGAACAGATAGGGATCAGTTCCCCTGGTCGTCGTGCAGTCAACTCTACAGCTGTAAAAGTTGCTGCACTGTACCGTCTGGCTGCATTGTATCATCTGATAGTAGTACAGCAACACAACTGTAACTTGCTAAGACAAAACTAAATGAAACTATATTGCATCATCCTTAATGACATCACATACATATATTATCAACATAAGGCAAGGGATTTCATCTCTCTAACACTTGCAAATTAAAAAAAAAAAAATTCTCTCGAGTGCTAGCCACCACCTCTCTCAAAAACAAAGTTGCTGCAAACGCAAAGACAGATCCAAAGATTGAAGATATTTTAAGTCCCTAGATTTGTTGAGTCTTTATTATTTTGTTCTTCATTTGTATTCTTACACTACTTTCAAGAAGCGTCTTTGTAGGACAGATTTAAACCACTGTTTGGTTTAGTTTCTTGACTAGAGTTAGTTAAGGTTTGTTGCTTTATAATAGAGTTATTGCAAAGGGCTTACAATAAAGTTATTGTAAGGGGTGAGGGATTAAGAGTTTAATTCCTAGATTGATTAGAGTTAGTCAATATTTGTTGCTTCGTAATAGAGTTATTACAAAGGGCTTACAATATAGTTATTGTAAGGCTGAGGGATTAAGAGTTTAATTCCTAGATTGCAATAGGTTGTAATTTGAAGTTTGTTCGATTTAGTGGAGCTGAAATCCTACTAGGGTAGGCGTGATTTTTAATCCCTTGAGCAAGGAGTTTTCCACGTAAATATCGCTTGTTCTTTATTTACTGCCGATTTTCTGTGGGAACAGATAGAGAAGCTAGTTCCCTATACTGTTTGGTTTTACAGTCTGTTGCTTACTGCGGGAACTGATAGAGAACCAGTTTCTCTATATAGTTTGGTGGACTCCTAATTTCTATCACATCTGTTGTCACAAAATTAAATATAGTTAAATAAAATAATTATAGCAAAATATCATGCACCTATGGACAGAATGTTGAATGTCTCAAACATAATCCGGGTCTTAATATATAATAAAAGATTGTTAAGTTTCTTCATACTTTGATGCTCTATTAGAAGAGATTAACCCGTAGGTTATATTATTCCTTAAAGCTCTCCATAGTAAGAAAGAACATTTAAAAAGAATATTCTCGTGCCAAATCTTTTTATTAGTGAAAAATGTAATTTTCCTTTATCTCACTATTTTCTAGCCAGAGGTGACAAATTTTCTTTTTGCAAGGTCATTGCTACAGAATCATCTATTTTACGGTTTTTGCTATTCTTAACATGATCTCCCGTCACCGAGCGAGGGCCTTTCTTTGATTCTCGAATATCCATTAATCTGATTTTGTTGCAACTATTGATACTGCGGTTCTCCTAAACATAATTATGCAATAGTAGAAATATAATTTTTTCATAAAATAGCAGGAGATACTGACCATAAATGACACAACTATTTCACTTTATTTCATCATGAACATGTATGATTATGAAGAATACCATTATAGAATAGCAAGCATCTAATATTTACACCACAAATATCTCTAAAGGAACCAATGCTGCCAATCTATACTACTTCTCTGACCAACATCTTACTATATAGGTCAAAATTTGCCCTAGAATATTTAAGATAAGATAGCATTAAAGAAAGAATTCTCGAGCTGTCGTTAGTTGAGGTGGACCAGGAGGCAGCAAGACTCATAGCCAAAGAGCAGACAAGAGTCGTGGTCGAGATGTCGATAATGGTCGAGGTCGAGCATCGTTGATGAAGTTGTAACGACTAGCTTTTGAAATAGGATACAAAAGGGAATATTCTAGTGGATATTCTCTGCACTTGTACTATTAGGGTTTACTAGAAATATGTCTCATATAAATAGAAAAAGAGACAATGATATGAGGCATGTGATATTCATTTTTAAGAACAGACTTTGACAACTGATTCTCTCTCTTTCTCTTACTAAGATACAAACATTATCTTTTCACCAAGATTCTTGTCGATATTACTCCATACTTTTCCATCAGATCCGAGGATAACTCAAACATTCAAGGATATGTCTGTCACTCATCATTGTCAGGAGGAATAACCATCTAGTTCATCCTTTATTGGGTGAATCACTTCTCCTATTTACTTAAATGTCATTTATTATTATTTATTTCTATTAAATGATGCCTTATTGCTCATGCTTTTTGGAATAGTTATTGCACACTGTTATCACTTTTCTACCAGATCTATTTAACGCGTATCACGCTTTCAGAAGTCACGTCTAGAAATATTATTATTAACTAGGTTTACTCCATAATCACATAAATTTAATTATTTAAACCAAGAGTTACATTTTTTGGTCAAACAATTTAGCGCCGTCTGCGGAGATTTACTCGTTAACCTTTTAGTTTCTTCTAGATCTACGACTAGCACGAGTCACTAACGTAAAAAAAAAAAGAAGCAAAAACAAGATCTCCTTTCTTTGTGTGAACAAATCCCGACATGGCAGGTAGCCAGAAGAAAGGGCGAGAATAATAAATGACCTCCCAACTAACCTCGTGAACGTCATCAACGAAAGTTGTGAAACAAAAAACGAAGGTGCGACGCCTAGTGCCTCCCCTAGGGGAGATGGGTCCCCGCCCCCTCACTGCAACATCACAAAATCTCTTGGTAAGGGAGCCTCCACATCTGTGGGGGAAGAGATGCCCCCAGGTGTAAAAAAGCTTCTCAAAGCGTGGCAAACTGACACGCTAACCAGCATCCTCAACAAGCCTGCCTGGGACACGACTACTGTAAACGCAAGGACTTGCACTATAAAACCAGCAGAAGAGAGTGCAACCAACTCCCTCATCCTCCTCCAGCGACAGGTATTACTCACAATGTCACTAATAGTACAGGTGACAGTGGCCTTGCAGCCATTCTAAAAAGGATGGAGGAAATAGAGAATGAGAAAAAGGCACTCTAAGATCAAATGAAAGAACACCAGGAAATGATCGATAATATACAGGGCGCCCCCAAGCTGTTGCCGAAGAGGGAAGCCAGCCGGTTCGTCGAACAACCGTACAGTGACAATGCATCCCCGCATGCTATACCAAAAACCTTTAAAGTGCCACCCTACCTCAGAATTTATGATGGCACAACTGACCCCGAAGATCATGTGACTCATTACGTCACCGCCGTAAAAGGTAACAACCTTGCCAAGGAACATGTGTCTTCCATTTTGCTAGAAAAGTTTGGCGAAACCCTCACTGGAGGAATATTAACCTGGTATTCGCAGCTACCAGCACGCTCCATTGAAACCTTTGAAGAAATGGCCGACAAGTTCGTAACGGCCCACGCAGGAGCCAAAATGGCCGAGGCAAGAGTGAACAACATACTTGCTGTCAAACAATCTCCGGGAGAAGGATTGAGGGACTTCCTCGCCCGGTTCAACCGAGTAAGGATGACTTTGCCAAACGTGTCCAAAGGGATGGCGGTCGCAGCTTGTCAGAATGGGCTAAGCATGGATGGTTCAAGAGCAACGAGGAAGCTGTTAAGTCGGTTGATGAAGTACCCCACGACCACTTGGGACGAAATCCACAATGCTTATTGTGCCGAAGTCCGTGTAGATAGAGGACGACCTCAACGGGCCAACCTACCGGCTAACCTTATCAAGAAAGGATCGAAGAGACAACGCCAGAAGAGATCACCCAATTCCATGACCTAACAGGGAACGACACCAACCATATATCAGAATGGCCGCCGCCCCCTCCCCCGCTATGAAGAAGGTCCATCCAAACTAAGGACGGGAACTTATGGGAATGACAGAGGTATGCCCCTCTATTATCTGCTCAAAATTTTTGTATGTCACCTACAGAGATAGTCTACGCTCTAGAGAAGCTCAGACCAAAAGTAAAGTGGCTGCCAAAGATGAGATCAGACCCTAATACATGAAAGTCTGACGCCCTCTGTGAGTTCCACCAAGAACGGAACAAGACAGAAGACTGCATCGCACTAAGTCAGGAAGTCGTGAATATGCTATGACAAGGACATCTTAAAGAGCTACTAAGCGATAAGTGGAGAACCAATTTCGCAAGACGGCGCAAACGTCAAGGGCCATCCAAACCACCCTCACAAGCCCGTACCATCAACATGATCATCGGAGACGACGCCTTTATCGACAACGTGAGTTCACCACTACCCACAAACTCAAGCGATCCATCACCCGTGAACAATACGACGAACTCGAAGAAAGTATCATCTTCGATAAGTCGGATGCCGACAGTTTGGTCTTTCCTTATCATGATGCCCTCGTTATTACTCTACGAATTTTGGATATTGATGTTAAACGTATTATGATAGATGACGGAAGCGCTGCGTGCATTATTCATCCCCTAGTACTTACCCAAATGAAACTCGAGGATAAGATAGTGCTGCGCTGCATCACGCTAACTAGTTTTAACAATATAGTTGAATGGACATCCTGGGAAATTACTCTCCCCGTTTTGGCCGGAGTCGTAACTCTGGAAATAACATTCCACATCATGGACCAAGACACTGCGTACAACGCCATAGTGGGACGACTGTGGATACACCCTTTGAAGGTCGTCCCCTCTAGCTTATACTCATCAAATTCTCAACTCCATGGGGAGTATTCAGCATACGAGGAGAGTAGTGTACATCCTCGGAATGCTACCGCATTGCTTTAGACAACACGACCTCCCAACAAAGGAATGACAAAGAAAAAGAGGCATAGGAATCAGCAGGGTCGAGGTCGGGGAAGGCATCAAAGATCCTGACATAGTCGAAGCCGCAGGTTCAACCATAGAAGACCTCGACCCCGTTCAATTAGAACCCAACTACCATAGCAAGAAGGCCTATATCGGTTGTAAACTTCAGGACCCAAGTAAATTCAGTCAATTTTTAAAAGCTAATGCGGATTTGTTTGCTTTCAGCCATGCAGATATGTCGGGCATCCCAAAGGAGATTGCCACGCGCAAATTAAACGTCGACCCCTTCAACCTCCCGGTAAGGCAGGTCAGGCGTAAATTCAACTCCACAATCAATGATGCAGTGTGCGAGGAATTGAAAAGGCTATTAGAAAATGGTTCCATCAGGGAATCAAAGTACCCCAAGTGGGTCGCCAATGTGGTAATGGTTAAAAGGAAGAATGGGAAATGGCGGATGTGCGTAGACTTCACAGACTTGAACAAAGCATGCCTAAAGGATTCGTTCCCGCTGCCTCACATCGACCAACTCATTGATGCAACGGCCGGATATGAGCTACTAAGTTTCTTGGACGCTTACTGAGGCTATAATAAGATCTTCATGGAAGAGAAAGATCAGGAGAAAACCATATTCATCACCCACCAAGGAACGTACTACTACAGGGTCATGCCCTTCGGACTAAAGAATGTGGGGGCGACCTATCAAAGGTTGGTGATGAGGATGTTCAAGGATCAGCTCGGTAAGAAAATAGAATTATATATAGATGACATGTTGTTCAAGTCGAAAAGGGGAGAACATCACATTGGTCATTTGAAAGAAACTTTCGACATACTTAGACGGTACAAAATGAAATTGAACCCAGTGAAGTGTGCGTTCGGCGTAGCCTCGGGAAAAATTTCTAGGTTTCCTCGTATCAAGTGAGGGATCCAAGTCAACCCTGACCAAATTAAAGCCATTGAGGGGATACCGAACTCTTGACCCCAAAAAACAAGTCCAAAGGTTGACTGGCCGCATCGCCGCCCTATCAAGGTTCATCTCGCGGTCATCGATAGGTGCCATAAATTCTTTGGCATACTTAAGAAAGATAACAGCCTCCAATGGACTTAGGAGTGCGTCCAAGCTCTGAGGGAACTAAAGGCATACTTGTCGTCGCTACCCTTGCTTTTAAAACCAGAGCTGGGGGGGCGTCTCCTCGTTTATCTAGCTGTATCCAAGGTAGCTGTGAGCGCAGTCCTAATTTGAGAAAAGAAAGGTACGCAATCTCCCATCTATTACATTAGCAAAACACTAAGCGATGCCAAGACTAGGTACCCACACCTCGAGAAACTAGCTTTGGCCTTAGCCGTAGCTTCACGGAAACTTAGACGGTATTTCCAATGTCACCCCATCTCTGTCGTCACAACTTTCCGCCTAAGAAGCATTTTACATAAACCCGAGCTATCGGGAAGGCTGGCCAAATGGGCTATCGGGCTCAGCGAGTACGATATCACATACCAGCCGCGAACGACGATAAAGTCACAAGTGCTGGCTGACCTCGTCGCCGACTTCAGCGCAAAAATAATGCCTGAAGTCGAAAGGGAAGCCCTCCAAACTTCCCCCCAAACACAAGACCTCTGGATTCTATACACCGGCGGCGCATCCAACGCGTCGGGGTCCGGACTGGGACTCATACTCAAAGTCCCAACAGGCGAAGTAATTCACCAGTCCATAAGGTGCCCCGACATGACTAACAACGAGGCCGAGTATGAGCGCGTAATTGCAGGTTTGAGACAAGCACTCAAGGAAGGGGCAAAACGGTTAAAACTACGCTGTATGTGATTCCCAACTCGTAGTCAACCAAGTCACAAGGACTTTCCAAATCAAGGAACAAAGACTGAAAAAATATCATACCAAAATCTGCAAGCTGCTGCCCGAGTTCGATGAATGCTAGCTCGACCAAATTCCACGAGCACAAAACGTTGAGGCAGACGGTCTCTCTAAACTAGCCGTAGCCACCAAAAATATCACAACCGGAGACAAAAATGTGGTCCACCTCCTCAACTCATCGCTAGATAAAGTCGAGGTAAGAACCATAAACTTAACTTGGGACTGGCGCAATCATATTATTACATACTTGCAAGACGACACAATCCCAGGTGACAAAAAAAAGGCTAAGAAACTGATAATGCAAGTGGCCAGATACAGTATCCTCCATAACGACCTGTATAAGAGAACTTACGGCGGCCCTTTAGCAAAATGCCTGGGCCCAAATCAAACTCGATGCGTCCTTGAAGAAGTCCACGAAGGCCATTGCGGGGTTCACTCCGGCAATCGGGCACTGGTCAGATGCCTCATACGGGCGGGGTATTACTAGCCCATCATGAAAAAGGAGGTCGCAGACTTCGTGAAGAGATGTGGGCAATGCCAAAATTATGCTCCAATGATTCACCAAGTGGGCGAACACCTCTATTCGGTCATCTCACCTTGGCCGTTCATCAAATGGGTAATGGACATCGTGGGCCCCCTTCCGATAGGGCGAGGTAACATACGATTTCTTTTGGTTTTAACTGACTGTTTCTCTAAATGGGTAGAAGCAGGAACATTCACCCAAATATGGGAACATGAAGTAATCACCTTTATATGGAGAAACATCATATGCCGATTCAACTTCCTAAAGAGATCAGCTGCGAAAACGGACCCCAGTTCACAGGAAAGAGAACCGCCGAGGTCTTTGAGAAATGGCATATTAAAAGGATACTCTCGACTCCATACCACTCCGCGGGCAATAGGCAAGCAAAGTCCTCCAACAGGTCGATACTGAACATCATGAAGAAAAAGCTTGAAGACGCAAAGGGACTGTGGTTGGAAATACTACCAGAAGTACTGTGGGCTTACCGAACAACTCCGAAGACGAGCACAGGAGAGACGCCCTACTCTTTGGTCTATGGGACCGAGGCAGTAATACCAGTCGAGGTTGGAGAACCCAGCCTAAGGTACTCCTATGAGAGCGGTACAAGCAACGACGAGAGCGAAAGCAACAGCTCGACGAACAAAGAGATATGGCCTATATAAGAATGATCTCCCAAAAACAACAAGCAGAATATTATTATAACAAGAAAGCAAAGTTCAGGCTGCTCAAAGTCGGGGACTACATACTTAAAGCTAAAACACAAGCGAGCAAATACCCCGTGAAGGCAAGCTGGGAACACATTGGGACGGTCCGTACAAAATCACTGCAAAAGTGAAAGGGTCATTCCAATTAGAAACAATGGAAAGAAAGATACTATCAAACAACTGGAATATCAGCCACCTCAAATACTTCAACTTCTAAAAGAAAAAGTGTCCCCCAAGTCGTACTCTTTTTTCCCTCACTTGAGTTTTGTCCCAGTTGGGTTTTCTCAAGGAGGTTTTTAACGAGGCGACGAAGGGAACACTCCAAGTCGAAGTACGCGAAGGTAAGGCCCCGGTTACTATTTCATTGCTCGACCTCTCACTACTCTCCAGATCGACCAACGAAGGGACTAGATAGACCGGGACTAGGACTGGAACGCCAGCCAAAACCCAAAATCTGTAAATTTCTCCAAGTATGTAACAAATGCAACAATGTCAAGGCAATAAACTTTACACTTACCAGCGTATTTCTCTCAAATTCAGGTTATGTTCGACCTCACTCGAAGTAATAGCTACCGGCCCTCGGCCATAATTAAATCCAGGTTATGTTCGACCTCGCTTTAACTAACACCTACCGGCCCGTGGTCATAATTAAACTCAGTTTATGTGTGACCTCACTTGAACTAACACCTACCGGTCCTCGGCCATAACTGAGTTCAGGTTGTGTTAGACCTTGCTCGAACTAACGCCTATCCGCCCTCGGCCACAACTGAGTTCAGGTTGTGTTCGACCTCGCTCGAATTAACATCTACTGGCCCTCAGTCACAGCTAAGTTCAGATATGTTCTACCTCGCTCGAACAAGAAACAAAAGAAAAAACACGCAAGTACAAAAATAAACCACAGAAAAGGAAACAGATGCAGAAAATAACCTTCGCATTCCATTTCATACTTAAACATTTTTTACAAAGGCTCGTGAAGACGCCGGCAAAATAACACAAGCTTACAATAAAAAAAAAATAGAAAGAAGAAGAAGACAAAAACTACTGGTCATCGCCATCAGGATCTTCTGCACCTCCACCACCCTGGCCGCCGATGCCTGTGCCATCTGGATCCCTGTCTTCATCATCACCTTCGCCCTCAAGGTATGCAGCATCATGCCAGGCGTTCTCTTCAAGCGGGTCCATGTCCTCGTCCCTTTCATCATCACCTGCCTCAGGCATGGCGGGATCATATCCACAATCGACTCGAGCCTCGCGGGCCTTAACGCGAACATCATCAAGGGCTACTGCAGAAATGGACCTTGCCTTATCAAATCTCGAAACACATCCAACTAAGCTTCAGCATGAATCCATTCCTCGTACAGGTCTCGAGGAACATTTGGGAAATCTTAAGTACGAGAGGAAGACGGCTGCACAAGCAAGCAGTTGAGCCTTTTCAGCCTCTAAAGCGGCCACCCGACCATGGAGAAGGGAGTTGTCTTTCTCCAGCTCTTCGATCCTCTCCTCCTGTATATCCTTTTTTGCCTTCACCATAGATTGATCAATCTTCCGCTCAGCCCGGAGAGTCCTATTTGCCAACTCTAACATCTCTGACTTTCTCCGAGCCTCCAAACAGGAAGACTTCGCCTTCTCAAGCTCGCTCTGCTTCTCGGCGACTTCGCCATGAAGTACCTTGATCTGTAGCCGGCATTCTTCTAATTGCCCGTACAGCTCAACCACCTGTGCCTGAAGGTCACCGCAGTGGGTCTCTACGACCCTGCTAACCTCGAGCTCCTCCTCCCTACTCCTCAGCGTCCCCTTGAAGACGCTGCACTTCTCGATGATTCTCGCCAACTTGTCATCCTTCTCCTTCAGCTCATCACGAAGGGCCTGTAGATTGCCGTCGTCACCAAACCGCCTGCGAAACTCCCGTACTTGCCGCGATACTCGAAATATTTATTTTTCAGCCTTACAAATATTTCCTTATGCTTCTCCTCTCTTCGGGCACTTTCAATCTCCAAAATTACAGTCTGCAAACAAAAAAAAAAAAGAGTAACGCAAACATAAAAATGCCCCCGCTAACAAAGGAAAAAAAGAGAAGGACAAAACACTAAGCACTCACTCGGAGAGCAAGACCGGGTATGCTCCTCGATAAGGTGAAGCCGTCCAGTTCTTTGAGGGTCTTAGCCTCAATTTCGGAGCAAAGAGGGCCTAGGATAGGGACCACGTCCTCCGTGTTCTTCAGCAAGTTGTGGTCTATAGGGATCGTAATGATCCTCGTAGACCCCTCTAACCTCATCTCAAGCTGGGTAAAACCCTCCTCCATCATTTTCAAGTTGATGACTCATCACTTTCATCGGCAACATTTTTACCCCTCTCGTCGATCGGTAAAGAAGCATCAGCGATTGGCTGAGATGCCGATGCCTTCTCTCGCCTCGAAGTCTCGAGGGCATTATCAATCGATCTCTCCACTTTGGCAACCACCGAAGGCATACCCACTTCGGCTGCCTCCAACCTCCGGGGCCCTAACTCTGGCTCGACGTCCTCCCCAATAACTATGGTTGCCTTCTCGTGCAAGGAAAAGCACCTGCCATTGAATCAATGCCCCGGGTAACCCCGCCACCAACATCTACCGACCTCCTCTTGCGGGGCATTAAGTCCCTCTAGTTCGGGACAGGCTCATCGTCTTCATATATAAGACGAGGTCGGGGAGAGGCTGAGGTCTCCACGGCCACAGAAGGAATAGAACTAGGCGCAGCAGTAGGAGGGGTCGAGGTGCACATAGAACTAGCCGCCGTCATAGGTGGGGTGGAAGTCGAAGGCTCAATCGCCTTTCTTTTCCAAAATGAAGGGGCAGGAGCTCTCGCCCTCCTCGAAGGCCCCCTGGTCGATCCTAGGGAAAGCACAGGAGAAGGGGGAAAATCAGCAAGGTAAACGAAAAGGAAGGGAGCCAAGACTCCAACAAAATGAGTAACTTACCAGTCGAGAGGGGAGCCGGCCCAAACCTCTTGAAGATACTCGGCCACTCACGAATCCCTGTGATGTGAGGGAGGAGCTGACCGACCCAACCAGAAATGTCCTCGACCAAAGGAGGAGGCGAGGTCTTGGCTGCGTAAGAAAAGAACTAGAGGTCGGAATCCACAACTAAGCAAAATAAACCAATTACCTACATGCAAGGGAGTGAGGCGATTACGAGTACAATTCCAAGCTCCAGGGAAGCCGCCGACGTTGGCCACCACATCCTCAGTTCTAACGAAGAAAAAGTTGAGTTACAACTGGCGGTTAGCCTTGTTGTTTATCTTCACCACCAGGTACTTGCCTCCTCTATCACGCCCCGACCTCGGGGAGCACGACTGCTACTCAAACGAGATAACCCCGCCGAGCAAGCTTGCTAGATTTCCTTCTACCCTACTCATCCATAAATAAAGAGAAGGTAAACTTCATTATTTAAAACTAAGAGATTTCATGAACAACACTAATTCCATCATCATTTGTGACTTCATTTATGAAGTCTCAATACATACGCTTTCATAGTTGAAGTGGAATATGTAATATACATACGACATTACTATCTTGACGTTCCCAATACCAATACACAACCCACACCATGTCTATGGAGCCTTTAATAGATACAAAAGAGTATAATTATAGTGCCGGCAAGAAGGCTCCGGCTATACCTCAAAATATAATACACATACAATAAAAGATGCACGATCCCGAAATGAAGTGGGGCTCATCAAGTTAACCGGGAAAAGAGGGTACTGCTATCACTGGTCAATGCCCTCCGCTGTGAAACCACCTGCATCCATTAAAGATGTTGCGCCCCGGAAACGGACATTAGTACATGTCGAATAGTACTAGTATGAAAACCATACACCTATGCAAGGACTTGGAAATACAACATGAATATGATGAATCATGATAACAATAAAAGGCTTATTTAGCCGTTAAAGCCATAGCAAATTTATTAAAAGTTTAACATTCATAAATTCTTAAGTCGGGGATCCTCTACTACTACCTTTACACAAAGTGGCTCTGCCGCCTCACCCCCAATGTATGCGGGTGGAGGTGCAATCACAATACCAAAAACTCTACACAAAGCGGCCATGCCGTCTCACCCCAATATATGCGGGTGAAGGTGTATTCACAATACCACAAACTCTACACAAGAGGCCCTGCCGCCTCACCCCAGTGTATGCGGGTGGAGGTGTATTCACAATACCACAACTCTACACAAAGCGACCCTGCCGCCTCACCCCAAAGTATACAGGTGGAGGTGTATTTACAATACCACACTTCGGATTCCCAAAAAGATAACAATTTGTAAAAAAGAGTTCCCTTTCAAATCAACCATTTGGCACCTTTGGCCTTAGCAAGTGTAATTTCATAAGGTTTCTATGATATAAGAAATAAGTGTTTAATCACCTTGATTTCATACAAGATCTTCTTCCCAAAAGGGGTATTAACATAATTAAGTCAAAAATAAAGAATCATTAGCACACAAGGGTTCTAACACGTTATGGCAATCGAAAATCAATTTTACTAGTTTGAATACCCCACATCAATAGCGTTCCATGTTTGAACTTCACACGATGGAGTTCTGTAAGAACACGGGAGTTCCGTTACCAAAAAAAGAGTTTAGCGTTCATACCTCGCTTTGAGCTTTCCTTAATTCACTACACAGTTCCGAAGTCCTCGCAAATTCATTCTATTTAGAGACATAGCAAAATTGAACATAATTTAGGTCCACAAGATTTCCTTCACACCACAACTAATTCAATATCAAGAGTTTACGCATACTAGTTCAATTACCTCCCCACCATCCTTATAGCTATATGCATGCATAAATAGCAACTCTCATACCCAAAAATCATACTCTCAATTACCCATCTTCTACCTAAACTCGAAAATAAAGACTAGGATTAGAACCTTACCTCTTGGCAATCTTGTGAGATTTCTTGTTGAATTACAAAGCTTGGACAAGATGTAGATGAACAAAGCACTTGGGGCTTACTTCTCTCTTTATAGAACACTCCCCTCTTCTCTCTAAAATGATAGGTTTTTGCCTTCAAAACGAGCCCCAAGGGCTTTTAATCAAAATAGGGTTGGGTTAAAAAAATTAGAAAAATGAAGCCCCGACACAGATCTACGGTCGCATATGTGACCGCATAATGCTTCTGCGGTCCGCAAAATGGACCGCACAATCGCCCTCTAAAAATGGGCACTTCTGCCTCACTCTGCGACCAGTCTGCGGTCCACAGACCAATTCTGTGGTCGCATAATGCGCCGCAGAACTCCCCTCCAGAAATTTTCATGTTGGATATGCGATGGGTTGTGCAGTCCGCGAAATGATTATGCGGCAGTATACTGGACCGCATAATGGTCCGAAAATTTGCCCAGATTTCTGCTTCAGTCTGCGGCAGAACTGCTGTCCGTAGATCAGTTCTGCGACCGCAGATTGGACCGCAGAAATGCCCGGCATCACGAAACCCCGAGTTTTGGTGAAATTTTTCTCGGGGCCTTACATCCTCAGTGGCAAAAGTTCAGCATTGTCCCCCTATAAAAGTTGGGGGTGAACAGGTGCATCAGGTATCGAAGTGTGATCTCGACCCCGGCTAACTTCGCAAACTTAGTAAGCATCCTTATGAGCTTGTCGACATACGGCACGAGCTGAGCGGGGAAAAAGCCGTAGAAGCGACAGCATTTCTCCGCCAACGAGAGGAGAGCAAGAGTATAGCCGGCGTGAAAGGATAGGCACAATACCAAGGACAGTGGTACTGCACCGCATCCCACCCGACTGGGATCAACTCGACGTGATCGGGAAGGCCGTATTTTGCCTTAAGCTCTAGCAAGTCAGCCTCCTTCATCACTGACTTAAAGATCCAGGGTTCAGCTTCAGGCAATTTTGAAAAATCAGACCTGGCATCGGGGTTACGAGGATCTATCTCTTCCACTGTCGGGAAGCCTCCGTCCTTAACGGCAGTGGGAACATTCTTCGCATGAGGAGGAAAAAGAACTGCTAGAGGGACTGGGTCACTTCCCTCGCTGGACTCAGAAGGTACATTAGACATATTTCCAACGAAAGAGAGGAAGGTATCAAACAACGGTGGATTAAAAAATGTTAAGAATCGCTAGAACAAAGGGAAAGGATGCGCAACAATGGAAAAGAAGAAGAGGATCTATGGTTTCGATGTAGGAAGATTGCAAAGCTTGGGATTACACCCTCACATCTCTATTTACAGGAATTCAGGCGTTAGAACCGAGAAATTGGCTCATCATTACCTGGCATCGGAATTGAAGCGGTAGGAAAAATTAGGAGCTCCACGCAAAACGAAGCAACACCTCGGGAATACGTGTCATGATGACGCACGAGGTCGTGACGTCACCTCGATTCATGGACAACACAACTCCATAATTTGCGGCTCGCGAAGGGCCATGTTACCAGCTCGCCTCAATCATCACGACTCTATTAGCTCGTCCAATAATTTCGACCACAATGAACAGAATCCGCTCATCAAACCCTCCTGAGCCCGGCCTCAATAAGCGGAGGGATTAACTGTATATGTCAAAATCTGCCCAAGAATATTTAAGATAAGATAGAATTAAAGAAAGAATTCTCGGTCTATCGTTAGTCGAGGTGGACTAGGAGGCAGCGAGACTCATAGCGGAAGAGCCGCCAAGAGTCGTGGTCGAGATGTCGATAATGGTCGAGGTCGAGCACCGTTGATGAAGTTGTAAGGGCTAGTTTTCGAAATAGGATACTAAAGAGAATATTTTAGTGGATATTCTCTGCACGTGTACTATTAGGGTTTACTAGAAATATGTCTTATATAAATAGAAAAAAAGACAATGATATGAGGCATGTGATAATTATTTTTAAGAACAGACTTTGACAAAAGATTCCTTCTCTTTCTCTTACTAAGATACAAATACTATATTTTTACCAAGATTCTTGTCGATATTGTTCCATACTTTTCCATCAGATTCGAGGATAACTCGAACATTCAAGGATTTGTTTGTCACTCATCATTGTCAGGAGGATCTAGTTCTTCCTTTATTGGGTAAATTACTCATCCTATTTACTTAAATGTCATATATTGTTATTTAGTGCTATTAAATACTGCCTTATTGCTCATGCTTTTTGGAATAGTTATTGCACACTGCTATCACTTTTCTACCAGATCTACTTAACGCTTATCACGCTTTTAGAAGTCACATCTAAAAATATTATTATTAACTAGGTTTAATCCATAATCACATAAATTTAATTATTTGAACCAAGAGTTATATTTTTTGGTCAAACACTTACCATTTGTAAAACTGAAGTTAACAAAGCGCAACAAATTGTAATAAAATAGCCGTGGTTAGCTAAAAAATTTTAAATTTAATGCAAGAAAGTATTCAGACAGCATGTAATTATTATTGAGTCGTAGAATGAGACACATAGAGTTGATAAACTTTTATTCCCTCTTTATACAGTAGTAAAATAAATAAATAAATAAATAATAACACTCCTAATTAACTTGAAACAGGTTGATTCGCCTATGCTTTATGCTGTTTTAGAGATCACGATATTAAAATAAGATATCCTGAGTGAGCTAGTAGATAAAGTTTTTCTAAACTAATTTCAGTATCAGTAGCACTTGATCAAAGTATGTTTCAGCCAAAACTGTGATAAGTTGCAAGTATATATTCTCATAAAGTCTCAATTTCACTTCAAATGCAAATAAAAATCTTTTTCTCAACTGAGCTTCCACATAAACATTTTCTTATTAGAGGAGTCTTGGAAGAATTTATTACGAAGAATGTATAACTACGAGCAAAAAACATAAGTAGACACTATTTAAAAAAATTTAACAGAATCATGGCAATAGTAAGTAATTAACAAAATGGCATCTAAGTAATTAACAAAAATGGCACCTAATTAATGTCATTCCTTAAGTGAAACGTAACGTTTTTTGCTTATTTGTAGGAACTGAGTTATTATTAATCCGTAAATCCTCCAAATCCATTCCATTTGTTTTTGCTTATTTGTAGGGTTTTTCTTTTAACATTTATTTCTGTTTTCTTCTATTTAAAATCTCTTATTTTCCTTCCCTTTGTTACTAACATAAATTATACATATTCATTCAAGATTCTAGGAGTCAGGTCACTAACACAGTAACCCTCCTATTTTCTGGCCTTTTGTCTTTCTTTTAATTTTTTTAAGGTCAAATAAATTAATAGAATATTTACATAATATTCACAGTATAATTTATATTATATTCTTTTATACAAATATATATTGATGGAACCTCAAGAATATTAGGTGAAATATTTATATTATATCCACAGTAAAATTCTAGTTAATAATAATTTATTTTATTGAAGTAAAATTAAAATTATATAAACTTTTACAATATAATATATTATAAATATATTAAATGTATATTTTGCTGAAAAATATAACTGTCCAACATAAAAATAAAATATTGAAAAAAAAACCAGAATTCCTCTTTGTATAAAAATACATTTGAGGTATAATTTCATTATAAAACATACTCAATTGTGTGTATGTAACATCGTATAAATAAGGTATATTTTTAATTCAAATGCAATATTTTTGGTATATTATAGGTATGAAGTATATATAAATATTTACATTTAATATGTCATATTTTAAAACAAACATGTTGTATCAAATATTTGGGAAAATCTGCCATACCAATGAGCAATGACAACATCTCAGAAAGAAATTTTATACTTGAACTGTTGAACACTTGGTCGTGTGGCAGGTGATGATATTCTGTATAATACATCAAATTATATGTCATTGAAGAATAAAAAGTATGAGGAGAAGGAAATATTTGGTTTAACTCTTGAGTTGGTAATTTTTTAGAACAGTGAGATTTGCCGAAGATTGTGAGAAAGCAACAATAGTATTTGAGCATCATTTTCGAAGAGGTAGAGTTTAATTGATAAGTGATAGGAAGAACTTCTACTAAAATAAGGAAGACATGAAACTTCTCCCAAGGAGAGAAGAGAAAACTTCTTAGTGTGGCTCTGATACCACAGTATAAGGAACAAAGCAAGAGACTCCAGGAAAGAAGGCTAAATCATAGGTACGAAAGTTTCCCAACAAAAAGGGGCTGACTTCACAACCCATAAGGGACGGCTTGCGAAGCTACACAAACAGTTAATTTGTTTATAGTCGCAAAAGTTTTCCTACAAAAGGGGCTGGCTTCAACAACCCATTCAGGGACGGCTTGCCAAGCTATACAACTCATAAAACTTTTGTACTATAACCAACGTTAGCTGTTCATAACTCAAAAAACTTTCGTACTTACAATAAGCTTACTTTCAAAGAGTACACTTACTTTATTTTCATACATGGACCGGCTATCCCGTTAGCCTTGATCTGGAGTTGATCTCTAAGTTGCCTGTAAATGTCGAATCCAATAATAAGATCTTTTGCAGGCACATCAGATCCTAGCAGCTTGGTTCTGTACTTCAATGCTGGAAAGAACTCAATTGTGACCGGCTGCTTTGTAATGACAGTTGTGGTTAAGATTGCATTTGATGCAGTGTTGAAATCCTTGGAATGCGGTACCCATTGATCTTCAGGGAGAACAGCAGGATTTATGAGTGAGGATGCAGCTCCGGTGTCAATGAAAGCAATAACTCGAGCTGGTTTATCCCATTTGGATGAATAGACTTTGAGTTCTACTTGTGGGACGACTGCGAGAGCATTGATCTCCCCTCGGGCCTCGATCACTGGTTCTGAAATTTGGTACTGATCATTGCCTTGATCTTCATAGATATCGAGAGAGAATATAGTTTCTTCATTGGGTTCGTCATCCACAGAGAATATGGATTCAAGGTCCTCCTCTTTTGCAAGATGTATGCCGGTGTAATCTTCAATCTCTTCAAGGATTTTGACAGATCTTCTTGATTGGGGATAATTTTTTGCGAAATGTCCAATCTTATGGCAAATAAAGCATCTGTCCTTCCTATGAAAATTTCCTGGCCTTCTGCGTCTGAAATATTTTGTGCGCCTCTTGGATCTTGATGTTCCACCTGGAATTTTTGGCCATCTGAACCTCCTGAATTCTTTACGTCTTCTGGACGTGTGGCAGGAACATCCTGATTCGGAATCGGTGAAGTTTTAGGTTCAGGTGACTTTTTGGGTTGTGAGGTATTGACT
>MCJB01049412.1:0-40568 GCA_002018475.1 Nicotiana obtusifolia
GGGTCTCTACTCCCTAGTTGATCCTATTTTAGACATAGGTTCACTATTCCCTACTCTCATTTTCCAACATAGGTCTCCACTCCCTAGTTGATGTGATTTTAGACATAGGGTCTCTCCTTCTTAGTCTCCTTTCCTGACATAGGGTCTCCACTCCCTAGTTGATGTTATTTTTTAAATAGGGTCTTTGCTCCCTAGTCTCCTGTTCCAACGTAGGGTGTCCACTCTCTAGTTGATTATATATTAGACATAGGGTCTCCACTCCCTTAGCTCATTTTCTGACATAGGGTCTCCACTTCCAAGTTGATGTTATTTTAGACATATGGTCTACAGTCCCTAGTATTCTTTTCCAACATAGGGTCTCCACTCCCTTGTTGATATTATTTTAGACATAGGGCCTCCTCTCCCTAGTCTCCTTTTGCTAACATGGGTTCTCCACTCTCTAGTTGATGCTATTTTAGATATGGAGTCTCCACTACCTAGTTTCCTTTCGAACATAGGATCTCCACTCCATAGTTGATGTTATTTTAGACATGGGGTCTCAACTCCCTAATCTCGTTTTCATCCTTAGGGTCTCCACTCCGTGGTTGATGTTATTTTAAACAAATCGTCTCTACCCCCTAGTCTAATTTTCCAGCATAGGGTCTCCACTCTCTAGTTGATGTTAACTTAGACATAAGGTCTCCACTCTCTAGTCTGCTTTTCCAACAAAGGGTCTCCACAACCTACTTGATGTTATTTTAGACACAACGTCTCCTCTCCCTAGTCTACTTATCCAACAAAGGATGTTTATTCCCTAGTTAATGTTATTTTAGACATAGGGTCTCCACTCCCTAGTTGATGTTATTTTAGAAATAGGGTCTCTACTAGGGTCTCCACTCCCAAGTCCATTTTATTTTATACATAGGGTCTCTACTCTCTAGTCTCCTTTTCCAACGTAGGGTCTCCACTCCCTAGTTGATTTTATATTAGACATAGGGTCTCCACTCCCTAGTCTGCTTTTCAGACATAGGGTATGTACTTCCTAGTTGATGTTATTTTAGACATAGGGTCTCCACTCCCTAGTCTTCTTTTCCAACATAGGATATCCACTCCCTTGTTGATATAACTTAAGACATAGGGTCTCCTCTCCCTAGTCTCCTTTACTAACATGGGTTCTCCACTCTCTAGTTGATGCTATTTTAGATATGGGGTCTCAACTACCTAGTTTCATTTCGAACATAGGATTTTCACTCCCTAGTTGATGTTATTTTAGACATGGGGTCTCAACTCCCAAATCTCGTTTTCATCCTTAGGGTCTCCACTCCGTGGTTGATGTTATTTTAAACAAATCGTCTCTACCCCCCTAGTGTAATTTTTCAGCATAGGGTCTCCACTCTCTAGTTGATGTTAACTTAGACATAAGGTCTCCACTCTCTAGTCTCCTTTTCCAGCAAAGGGTCTCCACAACCTACTTGATGTTATTTTAGACACAACGTCTCCTCTCCCTAGTCTAGTTATCCAACAAAGGATGTTTATTCCCTAGTTAATGTTATTTTTGACATAGGGTCTCCACTCCCTAGTTGATGTTATTTTAGAAATAGGGTCTCTACTAGGGTCTCCACTCCCAAGTCCATTTTATTTTATACATAGGGTCTCTACTCTCTAGTCTCCTTTTCCAACGTAGGGTCTCCACTCCCTAGTTGATTTTATATTAGACATAGGGTCTCCACTCCCTAGTCTCCTTTTCAGACATAGGGTATGTACTTCCTAGTTGATGTTATTTTAGACATAGGGTCTCCACTCCCTAGTCTTCTTTTCCAACATAGGATATCCACTCCCTTGTTGATATAACTTAAGACATAGGGTCTCATCTCCCTAGTCTCCTTTACTAACATGGGTTCTCCACTCTCTAGTTGATGCTATTTTAGATATGGGGTCTCAACTACCTAGTTTCATTTCGAACATAGGATCTCCACTCCCTAGTTGATGTTATTTTAGACATGTGGTCTCAACTCCCTAATCTCGTTTTCATCCTTAGGGTCTTCACTCCGTGGTTGATGTTATTTTAAACAAATCGTCTCTACCCCCCTAGTCTTATTTTCCAGCATAGGGTCTCCACTCTCTAGTTTATGTTAACTTAGACATAAGGTCTCCACTCCCTAGTCTCCTTTTCCAACAAAGGGTCTCCACAACCTACTTGATGTTATTTTAGACACAACGTCTCATCTCCCTAGTTAATGTTATTTTAGACACAGGGTCTCCACTCCCTAGTTGATGTTATTTTAGAAATAGGGTCTCTACTAGGGTCTCCACTCCCTAGTCCATTTTATTTTATACATAGGGTCTCTACTCTCTAGTCTCCTTTTCCAACGTAGGGTCTCCACTCCCTAGTTGATTTTATATTAGACATAGGGTCTCCACTCCCTAAACTGCTTTTCAGAAATAGGGTCTGTACTTCCTAGTTGATGTTATTTTAGACATAGGGTCTCCACTCCCTAGTCTTCTTTTCCAACATAGGATATCCACTCCCTTGTGTATATAATTTAAGACATAGGGTCTCCTCTCCCTAGTCTCCTTTACTAACATGGGTTCTCCACTCTCTAGTTGATGCTATTTTAGATATGGGGTCTCCACTACCTAGTTTCATTTCGAACATAGGATCTCCACTCCCTAGTTGATGTTATTTTAGACATGGGGTCTCAACTCCCTAATCTCGTTTTCATCCTTAGGGTCTTCACTCCGTGGTTGATGTTATTTTAAACAAATCGTCTCTACCCCCCTAGTCTTATTTTCCAGCATAGGGTCTCCACTCTCTAGTTTATGTTAACTTAGACATAAGGTCTCCACTCCCTAGTCTCCTTTTCCAACAAAGGGTCTCCACAACCTACTTGATGTTATTTTAGACACAACGTCTCATCTCCCTAGTTAATGTTATTTTAGACACAGGGTCTCCACTCCCTAGTTGATGTTATTTTAGAAATAGGGTCTCTACTAGGGTCTCCACTCCCTAGTCCATTTTATTTTATACATAGGGTCTCTACTCCCTAGTCTCCTTTTCCAACATAGGGTCTCCACTCCCTAGTTGGTTTTATATTAGACATATGGTCTCCACTCCCTAGTCTCCTTTTCACATATAGGGTCTGTACATCATAGTTGAATTTATTTTAGACATAGAGTTTCCACTCCCTAGTCTTCGGTTCCAACATAGGATCTCCACTCCCTTGTTGATATAATTTTCGACATAGGGTCTTCTCTCCCTAATCCCCTTTTCCAACATGGGGTCTCCACTCCCTAGTTGATGCTATTTTAGACATAGGGTCTCCACTACCTAGTTTCATTTTCAACACACGGTCTCCACTCCCTAAAATGGGGTCTCCACTCCCAAGTCTCCTTTTCCAACAAAGGGTCTCCACTCCCTAGTTGATGCTATTTTAGACATGGGGTCTCCACTACCTAGTTTCATTACCAACATACAGTCTCCACTCCCTAGTTGATGTTATTTTAGACATGGGGTCTCCACTCTTTAGTCTCTTTTTCCAACAAAGGGTCTCCACTCCCTAGTTGATGCTATTTTAGACTTAGGGTCACTATTCCCTAGTCTCATTTTCTTGCATAGGTCTCCACTCCCTAGTTGATGTTATTTTAGACATAGTGTCTCAGCTTCCTAGTCTACTTTCCCAACATTAGGTCTCCACTCCTTAGTTTATGTTATTTTGGACATAGGGTCTCCACTCCCTAGTTCAATTTATTTCATACATAGGGTCTCTACTCCCTAGTGTCCTTTTCCATCACAGGGTCTCTACTCCCTAGTTGATTTTATGTTAGACATAGGGTCTCCACTCCCTAGTCTACTTTTCAGATATAAGGTCTGTACTTCCTAGTTGAATTTATTTTAGACATAGAGTCTCCACTCCCTAGTCTTCGGTTCCAACATAGGGTTTCCACTCCCTTGTTGATATAATTTTCGACATAGGGTCTCCTCTCCCTAATCCCCTTTTCCAACATGGGGTCTCCACTCCCTAGTTGATGCTATTTTAGACATGGGGTCTCCACTACCTAGTTTCATTTTCAACAGACGGTCTCCACTCCCTAAAATGGGGTCTCCACTCCCTAGTCTCCTTTTCCAACAAAGGGTCTCCACTCCCTAGTTGATGCTATTTTAGACATAGGGTCACTATTCCCTAGTGTCATCTTCCAACATAGGTCTCGACTCCCTAGTTGATGTTATTTTAGACATAGGGTCTCCGCTTCCTAGTCTCCTTTCCCAACATAGTGTCTCAACTCCCTAGTTGATGCTAGTTTAGACATGGGGTCTCCACTACCTAGTTTCATTTCCAACATAGGGTCTCCACTCCCTTGTTGATGTTATTTTAGACACAGGGTCTCTACTCCCTAGTTGATATTATTTTATACATAAGGTCTCTACCCCCTAGTCTCCTTTTCCAGCATAGGGTCTCCACTCCCTAGTTGATGTGATTTTAGACTTAAGGTCTCCACTCCCTAGTCTCCTTTTCAAACAAAGGGTCTCCACTCCCTAGTTGATGTTATTTTAGACATAAAGTCTCCATTCCCTACTCTCATTTTCCACCAAAGGGTTTTCATTCCCTAGTTGATGTTATTTGGGACAAAGTGCTACCACTACATAGTCTCCTTTTCCCAACATAAGGTCTCAACTCCCTAGTTAATGTTATTTTAGACGTAGGGTCTCCACTACCTAGTTGATATTATTTTAGACATAGGGTCTCTACTCCCTACTCTCCTTTTTCAAACATAGGGTCTCCACTCCCTAGTCTCCTTTTCCAACAAAGGGTCTCTACTCCCTAGTTTATGCTATTTTAGACGTAGGGTCACTATTCCCTAGTCTCATCTTCCAACATACGTCTCCACTCCCTAGTTTCCTTTTTAAGCATAGGGTCTACACTCCCTAGTTGAAGTTATTTTAGACATAGGGTCTCTACTTCATTGTCTTCTTTTCCAACAAAGGTCCCATTTCCTAGTTGATGTTATTTTTAACATAGGGTATCCACTCCGTAGTCTTCTTTCCCAACATTGGTTCTCCACTCTCTAATTGATTTTATTTTAGACATAGGGTCGCTACTCCCAAGTCTCCTTTTCCAACATAGGGTCTCCACTCCTAGTTGATTTTAAACATTGGGTCTCCAGTCTCTTGTCTCTTTTTCCAACATAGGGTCTCTATTCCCTAATTGATATTTTTCTAGACATAAGTATTCCACTCCCTGGTCTCCATTTCTAGCATAGGGTCTCCACTCCCTACTTTGTGTTATTTTGGACATACGGTCTCCACTCCCTAGTCTCCTTCTCCAATAAAGGGTCTCCACTCCCTAGTTGATGTTATTTTAGACATAGGGACACTATTCCCTAGTCTCATTTTCCAACATAGGTCTCCACTCCCTAGTTTATGTTATTTTAGACATAGGGTCTCCCCTTCGTTGTCTCCTTTACCAACATAGGGTCCGCACTCCCTAGTTGATGTTATTTTATACATAGGGTCTCCACTCCCTAGTTGATGTTAATTTATACATAGGGTCTCTACTCCCTAGTTTCCTTTTCCAACACAGGGTCTCCACTGCCTAGTTGATTTTATATTAGACATAGGGACTCCACTGCCTAGTCTTCTTTTCAGACATAGGGTCTCCACTTTCTAGTTGATGCTATTTTAGTCATAGCTCTCCACTCCCTATTCTTCTTTTCCAACATAGGGTTTCCACTCCCTTGTTGATATTATTTTAGACATAGGGTCTCCTCTCCCTAGTCTCCTTTTCCAACTCTCGTCTCCACTCCGTGTTGATTTTAGACATAGGGTCTAGTCTCTTGTCTCTTTTTCCAAAATAGGGTCTCCACTCCGTAGTTGATATTTTTCTAGACATAGGGCCTCCACTCCCTAATCCTAAGTTCCTAACATCGGGTCTCCACTCTCTACTTGATGTTATTCTAGACATAAGGTCTCCACTCCCTAGTCGATGCTATTTTAGACATAGTGTCACTATTCCCTAGTCTCATTTTCTAGCATAGGTCTCCACTCCCTAGTTGATGTTATTTTAGACATAGTGTCTCCGCTTCCTAGTCTCCTTTCCCAACATTAGGTCTCCACTCCCAAGTTGATGTTATTTTAGACATAGGGTCTTCACTCCCTAGTTCAATTTATTTCATACATAGGGTCCCTACTCCCTAGTCTCCTTTTCCAAAATAGGGTCTCCACTCCCTAGTTGATTTTATATTAGACATAGGGTCTCCACTCCCTAGTCTCCTTTTCAGATATAGGGTCTGTACTTCCTAGTTGAATTTATTTTAGACATAGAGTCTCCACTCCCTAGTCTTCGGTTCCAACATAGGGTCTCCACTCCCTTGTTGATATGATTTTCGACATAGGGTCTCCTCTCCCTAATCCCCTTTTCCAACATGGGGTCTCCACTCCCTAGTTGATGCTATTTTAGACATGGGGTCTCCACTACCTAGTTTCAATTCCAACATACGGTCTCCACTCCCTAGTTGATGTTACTTTAGACCTGGGGTCTCCACTCCCTAGTCTCCTTTCCTTGCAAAGGGTCTCCATTCTCTAGTTGATGTTATTTTAGACAAAGGGTCTCCATTTCATTGTCTCCTTTTCGCAACAAAGGGTCTCCACACCCTTAGTTAATGTTGTTTTAGACATTGGATATCCACTCCTAAACTAATGTTAAGGGTCTCTACTCCCTAGTCTTCTATTCCATCATAGGATCTCCATCCCTAGTTGATGTTATTTTAGAAATAGGGTCTACTCCACCTAGTCTCCTTTCCTATTATAGGTTCTCCACTCCTTAGTTGATGTTATTATAGACATAAGGTCTCCACTCCCTAGTCTTCTTTTCCAACAAAGGGTCTCCACTACCTTAATGATGTTATTTTACATATAAGGTCTCCACTCCCTAGTCTCCTTTTCCAACAAAGGGTCTCCATTCCCTAATTGTGGTTATTTTAGACAAAGTGCCACCACTACATAGTCTCCTTTTCCCAGCATATGGTCTCCACTCCCTAGTTAATGTTATTTTAGACATAGTGTCTCCTCTCTCTGGTCTCCCTTTCTAAACATAGGGTCTCCACACCTTAGTTCATGTTAGTTTAGACATTGGGCCTTCAATCCCTAGTTTCCTATTTCAACATAGGGTCTACACTCCCTAGTTGAAGTTATTTTAGGCATAGGGTCTCCACTTCATTGTCTTCTTTTCCTACATTGGGTCCACTCAATAGTTTAAGTGATTTTGGACATAGGGTCTCCATTCCCTAGTCTTCTTTTCCAACATTGATTCTCCACTCTCTAGTTGATCATATCTTAGACATTGGTTTGCCACTCCCTAGTCTCCTTTTCCAACATAGGGTCTCCACTCCTTATTGATTTTAGACATAGGGTCTAGTCTCTTGTCTCTTTTTCCAAAATAGGGTCTCCACTCCGTAGTTGATATTTTTCTTGACATAGGGACTTTATTCCCTAATCCTAAATTCCTAACATAGGGTCTCCACTCTCTACTTGATGTTATTTTAGACATAAGGTCTCCATTCCCTAGTTGATGCTATTTTAGACATAGTGTCACTATTCCCCAGTCTCATTTTCTAGCATAGGTCTCCACTACCTAGTTGATGTTATTTTAGACATAATGTCTCCGCTTCCTAGTCTCCTTTCCCAACATTAGGCCTCCACTCCTTAGTTGATGTTATTTTAGACATAAGGTCTCTACTCCCTAGTTCAATTTATTTCATACATAGGGTCTCTACTCCCTAGTCTCCTTTTCCAACATAGGGTCTCCACTCCCTAGTTGATTTCATATTAGACATAGGGTCTCCACTCCCTAGTCTCCTTTTCACATATAGGGTCTGTACTTCCTAGTTTATTTATTTTAGACATAGAGTCTCCACTCCCTAGTCTTCGGTTCCAACATAGGGTCTCCACTCCCTTGTTGATATAATTTTCGACATAGGGTCTCCTCTCCTTAATCCCCTTTTCCAACATGGGGTCTCCACTCCCTACTTGATGCTATTTTAGACTTGGGGTCTCCACTACCTAGTTTTATTTCCAACATACGGTCTCCACTCCCTAGTTGATTTTATTTTAGACATGGAGTCTCCACTCCCTAGTCTCCTTTTCCAACAAAGGGTCTCCACTCCCTAGTTGATGCTATTTTAGACATAGGGTCACTATTCCCTAGTCTCATCTTCCAACATAGGTCTCCACTCCCTAGTTGATGTTATTTTAGACATAGGGTCTCCGCTTCCTGGTCTCCTTTCCCAACAAAGGGTTTCAACTCCCTAGTTGATGCTATTTTAGACATGGGGTCTCCACTCTAGTTTCATTTCCAACATAGGGTCTCCACTCTCTTGTTGATGTTGTTTTAGACATGGGGTCTCTACTCCCTAATCTCGTTTTCTAGCATAGGGTCTCCACTCCCTAGCTGATGTTATTTTATACATAAGGTCTCTACCCCCTAGTCTCCTTTTCCAGTATAGGGTCTCCACTCCCTTGTTGATGTGATTTTAGACATAAGTTCTCCACTCCCTAGTCTCCTGTTCCAACAATGGGTCTCCACTCCCTAGTTGATATTATTATAGACATAAGGTCTGCATTCCCTAGTCTCCTTTTCCAACAAAGGGTCTCCACTACCTTGATGATGTTATTTTAGATATAAGATCTCCACTCCCTAGTTAATGTTATTTTAGACATAGGGTCTCCTCTCCCTGGTCTCCTTTTCTAACATAGGGTCTCCACGCCCTAGTTGATGTTAGTTTAGACATTGGGTCTCCAATCCCTAGTTTCCTATTTCAACATAGGGTCTACACTCCCTAGTTGAAGTTATTTTAGGCATAGGGTCTCCACTTCATTGTCTTCTTTTCCTACATTGGGTCCACTCCCTAGTTGAAGTTATTTTGGACATAGGGTCTCCACTCCCTAGTATTCTTTCCCAACATTGATTGTCCACTCTATAGTTGATCATATCTTAGACAGTGGTTTGCCACTCCCTAGTCTCCTTTTCCAACGTAGGGTCCCCACTCCTTGTTGATTTTACACATAGAGGGTCTTCAGTCTCTTGTCTCTTTTTCATCCCAACTCCACTACTCAAATTATTGATACATCACTCGTACACCATCATCTTATAGAAAATACTCACATACATCGCGCCACGTACCAAAACCTGAACCTCAACAGCTCAAAACAAGGCGATCACCGTAACACTAGTCAAGTATTCGCATGTCAAAATGCAAGGCGCCTTCTAAAATGTACACCCTTCCCAAGAGATCCGAAATAGTGCTAGCATTCTCTTAAACACCTGAAATCGTCCATGCCATCTAGAACTCATACCCTTCCACTCGAAACCAAACCACAACCTAGTGCTTGCAAATTTTCAACCCCACATTGCGCAATGCAAATACCATGCTAACTCCTGAATATACAAAAATCTCATAATAAACTCTGCATCACAAGCAAGATGAACACCTCATCACCCAAGAACCTTCTATTTAACTCAATTTGGGAGGAGATCGCTGCATGCAAAACATATTCTATACCCGTAGAAGACATCAACCTCGCACCGTGGCCAAAACCATCGTGAATTCTTTGAAACTCGTTAACAGATAATCAAGTCTTCGGAACTGATTTTTCCCTAACTCAACTGAGTCACACAGACTGCCAAACCAAAAAGTAACTCAATCTGAAATGCTTTCTCTGAAGGGACCTACTGCGAAACCGATGGCATTTCTTGCATCCGTTAATAGATAATCAAGTCTTCAGAATTAATTGTTTCCCTAACTCAACCGAGTCACATAGACTGCCAAACCCAAAAGTAACTCAATCTGAAATGCTTTCTCTGAAGGGACATGCTGCGAAATTGAAGGCATTTCTTGCATCTCTCATACACTGCAATGAAGAGTTCGTATTAATATATATCTACTGCAATTCCAGACACCATCCATTACCGTTCCCAAACCCTAGCCATACCCAAAGCTAAAAATTCTTAAATACCATATGTGAATCTTGAACTTATCCGGACCTTCTCGACAAACCTTCACCTTGCTCTAATCTCCTATACACCACCAATATTCACCAACTAACCCCCGCTTCATCAGCACATGAATACCAAAGAAACAATCAAGCAATTCCTTTTCATTACACACCACATCCATAGTGAATATCCAGCTCGAAACATTCCCGAAGTCATCCTTTTCAAGTCATAGCTAATCCATAAGCGTCCTTAGCCTCAAAACTAATACGACACATGACCCTACAAGTCTATCGCCGATACAAGACTCCCCCACTTGTCTCGAAGCCATAGAATACGTTGTTAGTAACCCAGAGTACCCTTCCTTTATAGATGCCACGATGCCGCACTGGTAATCACTTGAATACTTCATAAATTTATGTAACACTACCTTACGAAGTCTCTTCGAAGCACGTACTCATCCCTGCGATAGCCGAGCGAACTATCTCAAATGCTCTAAAATGATGACCTACGGATTCCATTGAATATAAACCTCTTACGAAACACACAACATCGAATCCCACGGCCTAGCTTCAATTCAACATTTCCCCATGATCCTGCCATGGTCACAACAACTAGGACACCAATTAATCCTTCCGAAACCATACCCATAAACCAGATATAAGAATACGTTGCATACCCTTTCGAGATAGACAACATACCATAACTATAATGTAGCATCTATTTCCCTTCTTTGTCCATCCACAGAATCACAAACCGTTGGCGCATAGGTAATATCGATTGTGCAACATCACATACGGGTGAATAGGAAGAAATAAAAGATATATGCACCAAGTTGAAACAAAGCCGCACGATGAGGAAAGAAAGAATAGAACTTTCCTAGATGCCTTGTAGTCGCTTGAAGACAGGTATGGACGCCATCAATACGGATCCGCAAGAATCTACAAGACACGTGCTCATGAATCGTAGAACCTATGAACCTAGTGCTCTGATACAAACATGTCACGACCCAAAATCTCACCTAAGTCGTGATGGCACCTAACCCAACCTGCTAGGTAAGCCAAACAAAATAAGTTACAACTAAACTGTGACATCAACAATCTATATATATATATACACACACACACATACATACATACATATATATATATATATATATATATATATATATATATATATATAATAGAGACTACAATTGAATACAATACAACTTACCCCAAGGACTGGTAGTACAATGTGTGAGCCTCTATGATTTAGATTTACAAATTGAAATGAAGAATCAGTACAATATATGTTTGAAATTTACATAAACATAGTTTAAGTTCTAAATTCATGAACTAGAGGTAGCTTGAATCCGGAACACTGGAACATCTGCAGTTCAGGGCTCCGTCTTCCATAGCTACGTAGGTCCAAGATTTGCACACAAGGTGCCGAAGTGTAGCATGCGTACAACTGACCCCATTTACTCAATATGTATCTTGACTAACCTCGGTAAAGTAGTGATGATGCTTTTTAGTTAAAAGATACTCACTAGTATAACATGTGAAGTAGATTTGCAATTGAAGCCATACTAGAAATAACAGAGAGGAGTACAAGAACAAATATACGAAGTAATAAATAATTACTAAAGGAAATCACTGTCAGTTTTCTCAATATCATAACCAATCCTCTTCTTCAAGAGATAACCACCAAACAACATAGTAAATCCACAGATCTTCATAGTGTGAGGAATGTATTCAAGATACCAAGTCAAGGGGCACGGCAACACCCTTCGTGCATTTATCTCTTCCTCACCAAATATATGAATGTATATTAATTAACTGGCATAGCAACACCCTTCGTGCATTTATCTCATCCTCACAAAGTATATGTATAACAGTATTAACCAGGTAAAAGAAATGCCAAAAATAGTAACAGAATACTGAAGAATATATATGTAGCAATAACGAACAAGGCGAAGCATATAGACAATGGTAACAGACAGGGTGAGAAGCACAAAAGTAACGATAGCAATTAAGGTAGGAGGACATGAATTTCACTATCTAGCAAAGTATAATGGTTAAATGAGCTCAACAAACGAGGAAGGGCATAGATATAACTATAACAACTAAGACGATAGACATGAACGTAACAATAATTAACAAATAGAAGACAAAGATGTGACAACCACGAGCATAATAGAAACATAGGTGCAACAATAACAACTCAGGATAAAGGCATAAATGTATACGCAAGGAAATGATATCACAATATAATGCATGCCTCTCATCCTCGCCTGCACGAAAAAACCCTTCCTTCCATGAACACATGATAATACAAAAATAATGGCATGACATCACCTTTCGTGTCTTTCCTCTCGTCGACACATGATAATGTAAATGCAATGGCACGACATCACCCTTTTTTCTTTTGCTCTCGTCCTCACATGATAATGTAGGTGAAATGGCACGGCATTATCCTTCGTGCATAATAATGTATATGAAATGGCACGGCATTACCCTTCATGCTTTACAGTTTTCCTCACATGAAAATCTATAATAGTGGCACGGCATAAACCTTAATGCTTTACACTCTTCCTCACCAAACACATATATACATAAACAACAATCAAGCTAGGAAGCACTGGTAACTTCAAGCAGAGTGGTTAAGCAAAATACACCACGTGAACAGGAATCACAATTATTGCAAACTAAGTAATTCAATGGACTTCAAAAACCCCATTGCTCAAGTATCTCATGAAATCTCCAAAATGATCTTCAACTCAAATATGGAAAGGTATAGTTATGATCAAATTTGCACATCAACGGTTTCACAATGAGTCATTCAAATTTAATCAAATGGTAATAGGCTAAAGCACGGTCTCTAGCTTAGAAATTCGTACTATTTATCACAGGAATCTAGTGTAACCTAAGGCAATAGAATCACAAAGTTCATCAAATTACAAATGAGCATAAAATTTTCCCCTCACAAGCACGGAAACGTTGGCACACGAATATACGCTCGTCACCTCACATATACATCGTCGCCCTGCACGTAGCAAACAATATCATTTTATTAGGAAAAATTCCCTCAACAAAGCTAGGAAACACACTTACCTCAAAGAAGTAAAATAAATACTCTAAAAAGTCCTTCCCGAAAGAAGAAACCTCCAGACGGCTTGAACCTATCTAAAAATTACTTAATATCATAAATAAAACCCATAGAAAACGATTCTGAATAATATATCTTCCATCTTTAACTAAAACAAAAAAACTCAACCTAAAAAGTCAACCCCGGCCCGCACCATAGAACTCGACAAAACTCATGAATTTCAAAAATACCCATTCCAATACGAGTCCAACCATACTAATTTCATCCAATTTAGTCCTCAAATCTGCCTTCAAATGATCAATTTGTGTTTTAGAAAATTTTTACTAAAACCCCTAATTGTTTCAATTTGATTCATCAAACAATCGCTAAATTTAAGGTTGGAATCATGAAATATAAATAAATCTGAGTTAAAATTATTTACACAAATCCAAATTCGCAAATTTCCTCCAAAATCACCCAAATCAGAGCTCCAAAACTTTGTAAGAAAATGACTAAATTACGGAACAAGTAAAAAAATTCAGCAGCAGTTATAGCTTGAATCAGATCCTAGATGATCTTGAGACTCACATTTGATAAGGAAAACATAATCCTTGCAAGATTACACCCAAGATAGCCTTTTGAATCACTCAATTTGGCCTTAAAATGAGGGATATATGATGTTTTGAAGTTTTAAAGTAAGTCTAAAAAATATTTGGGATATAAATGACATTTTTTCGAAATTATTTACACCAGAAAAAAAGAACCAGCAATAAGAAAATTATCGTTTAGCACCCATACTCATTCGGAACCTCCCGGACATAAATCATATATATATTTCAATCATAAAACATGCTACAAACTTGCTCGCGCAGTCACAACATCAAAAAGAGGCCATCTTGACCCGATATTGACCATGGTCAAACTCCAAATTCTTAATTTAATTAGTTTCTCAATCAATGATCCAAAACACATCCGAGCCCCTCGAGACCCCATCGTATCAAACCAACAACTACAAATACATTATCAAAACACCCACGGGAATATCACAACAAAGAATCGAGGCTCAAACCGAATAGAATTTCTTTTAAGTTGTTAAATCTTCATTCATTAAAAAGAGTGTCTGGATCACAGTTAAACTTTTCAGATTACTTTCAATTTTTGCACAAAATTCAATTCGACTATATAGACCTATTCAAAGTCCCGGAACACCAGTTGGAGTCCAATAACATTAAGGTCAACTCTTGGTCAAACTTACCAATTATTAAGTTCTTCAAATTGCCAACTTTCGACAAATAATATTGAATCCTTCTAGGAACCTCTAAAACAAAATCCGAACATACATACAAGTCCAAAATCATCAAACGAACCTATCAGAACCATAAAAACTCAATTCTAAGTCTGTTATCCCAAAAGTCAAATCTTGGTCAATTCTTTCAACTTAAAGCTTCCAAATCGAGAGTCATTCTTCCATATCAATCCCGAACAACTCGAAAACTAAAACCAACCATAGACAAAAGTCATAATACATCATCTGAAGCTACTCAAAATCTTAAACCACCAAATAGAACACTAAATCATAAAACGAACGATCGGGTCGTTACAAAATTAATAGTACTCAATTGAGGATCCTTTCATTTATATAATTTTTAAATTCTGTCTCTGTATTATTTTTATATAAGTTGGACTATATCCGGTTATTTTGGTCCACCTAGAATAATTATTTCTATTTAATCACCTACTTATTTATTTCGCGTAATAATGAATCAATACGTATGTTCGCCTTGGATAAGTTAATTAATAACTTAATACCCCATATAGCTTAAAATTCTGTTGGGAACCACAGTTGTGCACCCTCAAAGAGTGCTTAACACCTTCTTTTCGAGGTAATTTGAGCCCTTTCCCAATCTTTGACAACGCCGACTAGTTAAAACAGAGTTATTTACAAATAGGTGCCCTAACGCACCTTAAAAATTGTTAGGTGGCAATGCCTCTCTTTTAATACCCGTTTAAAAGAGTTGTCACTTGTCCAAATCCGCTTATGCGAGAAACTGGGGCATGACACCCATGGAACATATATATATGCTCGTCACCTCATATATACACCACCCGTGTATTTAGCAAACAATACCAATTAGTACAAAAAATTCACTCAACCAAATCTAGGCAAGATACTTACCTCAAACAACTCAAAACAATACTCTAGAAAACCCTTCCCGCGCAAATCGACCTCTGAATGGCTCGAATCTAGCCAAAAACAACTCAATAACATCAAATAATGCCATAGGAATCAAACAAAAATGACAAAGGTCAAAGCTTTAATCAAATAGTCTAACTCAACCAAAAATCCAACCCGGGCTCGCACCTCGAAACTCGTCAAAACTCACAAATCTTGAACACCCATTTCGAATACGAGCCCAAATATAAAGTTTCATCCAAAACGACTCCAAATCGGGGTTCAAATCTCCATTTTACACTTTAGAAAAATTTTGCCAAAAACTCCAATTTTTCTCTCTTAGATTCACCAATCAAATGCTAATATCAAGGATGGAATCATGAACAATAATCAAATCTGAGCCAAGAATACTCACCCCAATACAAATAGTCAAAATCCCCTTAAAGGCTGCCCAAATTCGAGCTCCGAATCTCAAAATATGATAAAATAACTCAAACCCTCGAAAAGGACAACTTATATGCATTGCCCAGTTATACACATCGTGACCGCAGAATAATCTTCGTGACCGTGAAGAACACAGTGACACTATCAAGAAGAATGCACCAAGCGATCGCATTTGAGACGTACAATCGCGAAAGCCAGCAACCCAACTCCCTCCAACAACACTACGTGCTCGTGAAGTGACGAGTGCAAAAGCGTGAGACATCTCCACCACCATACGCGGATGTGGGACCTCATCATGAACGCGATGCAAAAATGCCAGATGACCAACAATCTTCTACGTGATTTAGCTCCACTCATGATCGCGTAACACATCATATGCACCAGGAACCAGCAAGACAAAAACCATCTAAATTTATCAGAATCCACCCCGAAAATCATACCCCAGACCCCGAGACCCGTCCAAACATGCCAACAAGTCCAAATATATTTCCCGAACTTATTCAAAATATCGAAATAGGATAAAGAAAACATCAAAACCAAGCATCGAAGACCAAGATCATTCTCTTAACCTTCAAACTTTAAAACTCGTCTGATAGCGGCCGAATCCTACCAAATAAACTTGGAATGAAATCAAAAATTGCATGCAAGTTTCAAATGACAAAACAGACCCCTTCCATGTCCTAGAATAACAATCCAAATTGATAGCCACAAAGTCAACTCATGGTCGAACTTATGAAACTTTCTAAACCGTCAAATTGCCAATTTTCGCCATAAAAGCGAAAACCTTCAAGGAACATCCAAAGGCCAATTCGGACATAAGCCTATGTCTAAAATAACCATATGAACCTATTATGACCATCCAAACACGAATTCGAGGTCGTTTACTCAATAGTCAAACCTTGGTCAACCCTTCAACTTAAAGTTTCCAAATAGATAATTACTCTTCCGAATCACTCCCGAACTTCTCGAAAATCAAAGCCAACTATACACAAGTTTTGATATATCATATTAATCTACCTAAGACTCCAAACTACCGAATGGAAAGCTAACTCTCAAATTGACTAATTAGATCGTTACATTCTACTCCACTTAAACATATATTCATCCTCAAATGTGCCAAGAGTCGTTCCAAAACCATCAAATCACTGTATAAACTCACCATACATGTATCCAACGGTGCTACCACATCACCACAATCTATAAAAACCCATTAGCACAATTTTGACAGAAGATGCTTTCTTCAACCATAATACATCAACCTTGGAACCAAATTCCAATATTCAAAATTCCTGATACCATTCGATTCTCGCATAAACACATTACACAAATTTAAACAATTTGTAGCAAATAATAAACTTGTTCCCAAGATATAACCACACGACGTAACCCGTCGCTCATATTCCCATAGAAATACCTTCAGACCATGGTAGTCGCCTGTAACTAAACTTGGTACCGGTGACAAACCTCATATCAAATAAAACCTTGTTCCAAAACTTCAAAACACTGCTAATATGATGCAAGAAACATGTAAAAACTCATAACTACTCACCCAATCAACAATTTGTGGAGTGCTCTCGCTCGACAAGAACCATTGCCACTCTAAGCCAATTAATGACATTCTTATCCAAGCATACCTTATCCAAGTCCAATTTTACTAATTCTAGGTCCAATGATCTTATCTCATCTAGTACAAGCTATTCGATTGACAAGCCACACTCAATGCCACCTACTCACATATGACGAAATTCGTGCCTCCAACAAGCAACAATTAGAATATAACTAGAGACAGAAGGAGAGCCACAAAAGAGAACCACCCAAAACGTTGAACAAATACCACCACAAAGCACAACACTATGAATCCATCTCACAAGGGAGAATAAAAACACACGAACTAAGTACAAAGAACATATCCCAACATAACTCCAATCTTGAGAGTGACCCAATCAAAACATACCAATCCACATGAAATACTCATTGAGCCATAATGCTCACAATCACCAATCACATGTGTACCAACAGGAAACATGCAAAATGCATGACCATAACCATAGTGAAATAGATAGCAAATATATGGAACAAACTAGGGCACAAATAACATCCGTTTCGCCAGATGACATACCCACAGAAACCGTTGCTCAAGAGTAAACAAACCAGATCTGGTTTAGAATACACATTCTCATTTGGCCTACCCATGGCTCCCAAATCAAGTTTCGATCATCCCAAAATAAGTAAGTAATCTTCCAAATGTCAATAGTAACGGGTCCATAACACATGCCATTATCTATATAACTCCTAACATATCTTAGCGGTCCACAAACAACGAATAGTCTTCCTTCGAGAACATACAATATCAAAACCTCAAGAATACATGAATCTCCATATCCGATCCCAACTCTAGCACTCAATAAATGATACATCACTCGTACATATTCATCTCAAAGAAAATACTTACATAAAATATTATGTGCCATGTAGCAAAACCTGAAGCTCAGCTACCAACAACTAGGCGATTACCATAATACTAGTCAAGCATCCACAAGTCAAAACATAATGTATATCCTAACACACACACCTCTCAAGCAATACAAGGTAGTACTAACATCCTCTAAACATCTAAAATCTCCCATGACGTCTAGGACTCATGACCTTCCTTTCAAAACCGAACTTCAACCTTGCCCAGGAAATCACTATCCCAAATGGCGCACCACCTCTATAATGCTACCATATAAAAACACGATAATCCCATTCTCAAATATGAATCACAAGTAAGGATAGACATCCAATAAATTGAAAACCTTCCACTAACCTAATTCGGTTGAACAAAATCACAACATATAACGAACTCCTCGTGTTTGTCGAGTACATCAACCGCAAATTCTGGCCAAACCATCGTAACTCTTCGGAACCCATTTGCACATAATCAAATTATTATAACTGAATCCCTCTAAATCAACCAAGTCATGCTGAATGCTAAAACCAAGGGTATCTCAACATGAAAATGCATGCGCTAAAGAACCCTTTAATGAATATGTAGCTTTTTCTTTCACCTGTTTAGTACCACAGAGTAGAACCAATAATGATATAGAATTACCACAAATCTTGACACATCTAATGCAAGCCCAAGTCTCTATCATTATGCAACTTCGAAAATCCTTAAACACCATATAAAAATCTTGAACTCATTAGAGCCTTCTCGTGAGTCGCTAATCTTGCTCTAATATCCAATGCGTAGCCAATGCGCACCAAACAACCACGTTTTACCAGCAAATGAATATCTAAAAAAAGTAACCAAGATATTCATTTTCTTTGCGCACTACATCCACAACGGGTATCAAACCTGAGACATTAGTACATCATACACCCAACCAATCTCTTGCTCAAAATCATCTCAAAGTCATCCTTTTCAAGTCATAGCTAATCCACAAGCGTCCCTTAGTCTGGAAATCGATATAACACATGACCATGCAATCTGATCGTCTATAGCAGACTCCCCCACTTGGCTTGATGTCATAGAAAACATTGTATGTAACCTATAATACCCTTCCTTCATAGCTTCCTTGATCTATATTGTTATTCAGCTGAATACTTCATAAACATATGTAACAATAGTCATAAAACACTCCAATGACTCTGCTAGGTGCATACTCATCCTTGTGGCAGTCACGCAAACTTCTTCCCTCTGAAATGGTAGTATATGCATTCCGCTGAAGAGATGCCTCATTCAAATCACACAACCTCAAATCTTCTCACAAGAGATAATCCACCTTCTTAGTCTTCGACGGACATCTCTCTATGGTACTACTACTGTCACAACAACTATACAGTCAAGCTTCCTGAGTCCTTACTCGTCAACCAGCTACAAGAATTTGCTTCATCCCACACATGAACAACTGAAAGATCTACCAACACATATGTATCTCAGTCTAGACAAAACATCGAGATGATAATCAAGCATCTATAGCCCCTCATAGTCTATTTACAACATCACAGCCATCGGTGCATAGTTGATACCGAGAGCGCAACATCACATACGAGTGATTAGGAATAAATCAAAGATACAAGCTTCAAGCCGATACAAGGTTGCACGATAAGGAAAGAAAGAAGGGAAGTTTCCTAAATGCCCTGTAGCCTCTCAAAGATAGGCATGGATGTCATCATACCAATCTGCAAGATTTTACTAGACACTTGCTCATGACTCATACAACCTATGAACTGGGAGCACTGATACCAACCTGTCACAACCCAAAATCCCACCAATGTCGTGATGGGACCTATCCCAAGCAGCTAGGTAAGCCAAATAGTATAAGTTACTGCTACAATGAAAAATCATTAATATCATAAATGAGACTGCAAAAGAATATAATACAACTACCCAAGGACTGGTAGTACAAGTCATGATCCACTATGATTTTGATTTACAAAACCTGTGATATGAATAAATACAACATTTGTTTGGAAGTTACATAAAAAATAATAAAATCATATTCTACCATGAAACAAAGGGTAACATTAATCTGGAATGCTGGTATATCTCCAATGCAAAGCTCAGTCTTCATAGCTACTCAGCTCCAAAATCTGCACGCAAGGTGCGAATGTTTAGTATGAGTATAACTAACCCCATGTACTTAGTAATTATCTTGACTAACCTCAGAGTAGTAGTGACGAGGTTTTTAAGTCGAAAGATACTCACTAGTCAAATAACATGTGCAATATATCAAAGACTAGCAACAGGAGGTATAATATAAAACAATAACTAAGGGGTAGTTTATTCTACGCGAATGCAACAGAGGGGCCACGAATGCAAGGAGTAGGATCTGGGCAGATTTCCCTTGGCGAACGCGAAGGGGAGACCTCGAACGCTAAGGAAGGACTGTGGCTGGGGAGACTTTTTTCCATCACAAACACGGTTGGCCCTACGTTAACACATAGGTATGGGGGGCGATGCCCACGATCGTGAGTGGATGTTCGTGATCGCGATTGAGGATTTGGGCAGTGGCAAATGTGTCTCCTGCAATTGCGAAGGAACTTCTGCGATCGCCAAGAAAGATTCCTAGGCACTGTATAAGAATGCAACTTGGGGCTTGGCTTATTTTCATCTCATTTTCTCATATAGAGCCGATTTTTGGGAGATTTTCCAGAGCTATTTCATCCATCTATTGAGGGTAAGTGTTTCTACCCACTTTTTGTTATATTTCATGAATATATATGAATTTTACATGACCATTCGTAGAAATTAGGGAACTTTCGAAGAAACCCTAAAAATGATATTTTGTGTTTTGACCGCGAAATTGTACATGGAATTGGGATCAAATTATATATTTGAGTTAGGGATACTATGGGTAATATTTATCTTTGAGGATTTTAGGAATCCGGGTGCGTGGGTCAGGGGGTTGACTTTGTTGACATTTCGTGTGGAGTTGGGAATTATTTCTGAATGTTACATTACGAGTCTATGCATATATTTTTATTGGTTTGCACGTTCTTTGATTAGTTTTAGATCATTTGGCATTGGTTTGAGGAGTTAGAGAGGCGTTGGAGTCGTTATCAACTTTCGGAGCAAGATAAGTCTCCTGTCAAACATTGTGAGAGAGAATTTACCCTGTAGGTACTATATTTGTTATATGGTACATGTTATAGGAGCTACGCACGTATGAGGTAACGAGTGCCCGTGCGTATGCTGGATTTTTGATCATGTCCCGGTAGACTTAGACTCACACCATGTTTGAACAGTATTACTTGAGTTATCTATGCCTTTTTAGATGCCTTAGTTTGCATTTTAGCCTAAGACTAGACTTGTGTAATGTAGCAGACATGCTATTTAGATACTTGAGCTACTTGATTAGTCGTGGAAATTATACTTCTTTTTAAGGATTTTTTTCGTGTTGTGCATATTCGTTCGAAAGTTCTCTTAAATTTCATAACTCACACGTATATTCGTGAGTGGGGGCAGTGACCAATCAAAGTTTCATATTTGTATGGGATCGGGCTGAATGCCTAGCGGGTCATTCCTCTCGGCAGTATAAGGTATCATATTATTATAGGATCGGGCTCAATGCCTCAGTAGTACTCTTATGACATTGGGTCGTACGCCATGACAGGATATTGTACCATCACTCTTCTGGGATCAGGCCGTTCACCTTGGCTGAATTGTGTGTAATATTTGCTATGGAGACAACACACCAATGAGTCTTTCTAACTTGAGATATGAAATTTTATATGGTATTGATCTTTGTTTATTCCATTCCTCGTAGTATCCAGTATTTGAGGACTTAGTATTTACACTTCTGTTGAGGATCCTGATACATACATACCTCTGCTTCATTGCTTTTACTTGCGATGCGTCATACCTGCCTACCTTTATTGTACTTTGTTTATTGGACCACTAGCAAGTGTTGATGTCGACCCCTCGTTACTACTTCTTCAAGATTAGGCTGGATATTTACTGGGTACACGTTGATTTACGTACTTATACTGCGGTTGTACACTAATTTTGTAGGTATTTAGGCAGCTACTTCTGGTGGTTACATATGCACGTAGGCGCTGCCGCTACGGAGGCTTTATAGTGAGTTGCATTCCATGTTATGATCCATAACACACGGAGTCCCCAACCTATTCTTTTATTGCATTCTATCTATTTCTTTATTTCCAGATAGTAGATCTAGTTTTATTGTGTATTTTAGTAGATTCTCATGCATTTGTGACACAAGATTTTGGGGATTTAGATTTCTATAGCTGATTGTATTTTGTATGATATTCTGGGTTTATTTCTACCATGTCTTAACCGTTAAATTAATATCAACATTTTATTATGAAAATGGACGATTCTATATATTTATTTTGTTATTTGTTTTGAGATGCGCTTCAATTATCTACTAGCTGGTTGATTTAATTATTGGATTGCCTAACGGTAGTGTTGGGCACCATCACGATCTATAGTAGGAATTGAGTCGTGACAGCTTGGTATCAGAGCACTAAGTTCACTTAGATCGGCATGGTAAGGGAAACAATTGGTTCCTTCAGTTGATAAGGCTATACAGGTGATAGTGGCTATACTTGTGGGTTTGGCGATCTACGTGACTCGGTTGATTTAGAAGGCCCGGTTTTAATGGTTCGATTATGTGCAAACGAGTCTCAAAGTGGTTATGATGTTTTCGACTATGACATGAGGTTTGTGTGCACTGCGATTATGAAAATTGGTCACGTGTTGCAATTTTCTTCTACAATAAGTTAACTGAAGGAGGATTCAAGCCGATGAAGTGTTTATTCCACTGGTAGTTCAAGAGTAATGGTGAAATTCTTGTGCCTCGCGTAACAGCATGATAGGTGTAGTGAGCGACGTGGAATTGGGATTTAAGGAGTCTTGGTTGCGGTTCATTTTTGACTAAGATGTCACAAGTTCCAAGGAGCGGGGGAGATTTAAGTTGTTCAGAGAATGTTGATGGTATTTTAGTACCACCTGAGAATGGTTGTCTTCTATGGAGGAGGCGGTGCGTATTGATTTGCGGATTGTTATTAGCACTACAGAAATAGCATGGTCGGTAGCCGTGGAGGTGTAGATGTTGTTACTTGGTGTGAAAGGTTATGGGAGTATCTTCCATGGGATGGTTGTATAGATGTGATGCCTCAGTTATTTAAGTGGGAGAGATTGAGGCCAAGTATGGAGATTCTAGCACTATCGCAACACGGAGAGTTTATATATGAGAGATGCATTATTCCTTTGGTTGCGGACGGCGAAAGTATGTTTGGGATTTGACGGTTGTTTGTATGTGTCATGGATAGGGTCATTATGAATCTTGAAAGGATATTTACCTTTGTGAGGTGTTTGAAATCGGTTTAAAGGTCCATTACCAGACCTAATGTGAGTGTATATCTTATACTATATCGGATGTGTTTATTCAGCATAACATTTGGCGATGGATGAGTCTTCGGACACGATGGATATTATACATGTCCTCATCTCTTTCTTGTGTCTCTTTTATGCTATATGGGTTGTGAGGCAGCTTAATTATTCACATGCATGTTGTGGTCTCGTGTAGTCTTGTGGTGTTATATGAGCATATGGCTCTCGTGATGCTGGATGTTTATTACACATTAGTGGTGCATGATGCTATCTGTCTCTCCAGGGTTATGTTTATGTATGTGAGTGTCTAGTGACTGTTGTACCCTATTTTGCACTAGAAAAAATATAATACAACTAATGGTTCTTCTGAAGTTGTTTATGAGAGTCGCCACCTAATATTTTAAAGTATATTAGTGTACCTATATGTCTGTGAGATTATTAACCTAATGGTTTGCTAACCGGTGAGATTTGGGTAAGGGTTCTAGTTATTCTAAGGGGAAGGTGTTAGGCATCCCATAAAATCCAGCTGAGGTGGCTCCTTAAACTTAGGCTAGATTTGAAAAAAATAATTTATATTATGCTTAATTGGTGGTTAAGTAAGATTTGTAAAAAATGATCTAAGTTTTTTCATGAAAACTCTTTGCTTTTTAGAAAGGTTGTATATTTCCTAAAAAGATGATGCTTATAAAACAAGGATTTATCTTTGAGAAATATGTTCTTAGTTAAAGATTGGGTATACCTTTTGCCTTAGGAGACGGCTTTAGTAGAAGGCTTTTATATTTTTTCAAACACATTGTTATTCCTTGCAAATTTGCTCGTGTGTGAGTACTGCCTTTAGTTTTTCAAAAACGAACGCGTACTATATGTGATCCATTCAATGATTTATTTTCATTTCTCTGTTGAAGAACATAAAGAGGTCACTGAAAAGTTGTTAGTCGCAAACATAAGTAGAAACTTATTTATTAGATTGGTTATTCTCAAATTATTAGTATTTGAATATTAAAGTAAGTGAATCTCTTGATCTAATTTAGCCTTTTTGCCTAAGGGTTTTGGTTTGCCTAATTACCCTAAAAGGGCAATCAAAATATCAAAATATGCAATATGTTTAGTTTTCTAAAGTATGTATACACACAAGCAATAAATAATAAGAAATGTAGTAAAAAGTGGAGGAAGGAGAACATGACTCTTGATATGGGCTAGCAAATATTCAGGCCCAACAGAATATACACAAGAAGCAACCTCAACAGGTAGAAACAAAGTAACCCAAAATAGGAAATTGGGCTTGAGCTCCAAATGGGCTCAGCACGCCCAATTTGAATCATGCGTACAAAAGAATAGGGAATAATTAGCATCTATCAATATGAGGCGGAAATAAAATAACACCATAAGCAAAAGATTTAAAGAATATAGTAAAATCATTTATCATTTATGTTAATCCTATGAGGATTAATAAGAGTTACTAACTAAAGGCTTTGAATAAATCTTTGTTTATGGACATAATACCTTGTGGACCCCTGACACTTTAGAGTTCACGAGTGTCTCATGGACTCCGAGCAATGCGTGTGTTAGAGAGAAGTACTTTAACCACAAACTAGATTTCACACCCAAATACCATTAGTCACTCACTTTCAATCTTCTTCAAAGGTTTAAACGCAAATAAAGGGGTCAATTCAGTAATTTCACATTGCTAGGATACAAACACTAGGCGTAAGAGTCATGGTAAACCTTTTAAATGTTCAGGCACACAAAAAATTCAACAACTTTAAGCAAACAAGATGTTATAGTCCATCATCATAACACAGAAGCAGCTCAGGGCACAACATTGACTTAGAAAAGTTCATATTGAAGTATAGGGTATAAGATGTGACATTGCAGTAGGCATGGAGTCACTGTTGGTACATAATCAAACAAGATTATAGAGCACGAGTAATTGATTGCACATAGACATGACTCATTACTTATATCTTTAGGCTCAGAAGTGTTAACAAGCAATCCAGATCATCAGTATCATATAGAGATGAGCACAGGTGTTTGTTTCATTGGTTCCACCAAAAGTGTAATGTTTCAGGACTCTCCTAAGTAGATTCAAATCACAAAAAAAGGTTCATACGTACTTTAATAGCTTCAACATAGTTAAGAGCCGGCACATATCCAACCAAGATCTCATCTTATTAAACATTTTGTCTAATAAAGAAATGCTCAATTTTTCACGCACTTGCTACATTCATTTGGAATTACTAAATGGCATACCAACCAATCAGGTCAGCAGAAACATCAATCTGAAATAGTTAATCCTAGTCTTGTTTAATCGCAATGGTATGACATCTAGTTTTAACAACACATAGGTCATCAGGCTTTCTAGCTACCAGACTTAAACAACTTCAGGTTAAGTCCTCTATAGGTAGTGATATTAACAAGCATAAGACAATTGGTGATGATATTCACTTTAACTTGGTAAGGCAATCGGGTCACAATGAACTAATATTTAGACATGTAGATAGGTTCACTAGCAATGTATATCAACAAAACTCAATACATGATCTTGTGTACTAGTTATCATGACGGGCATATAGCAGTCAGGATAGTGTAATGTCATGGTCAATTCTAACATCTAGAGTTATGAGGAATGAAACTCATTAGTAACACAGATTACATAGCAATATCAGGATAACATGACTATAAAGAAAACTATCCACTCATCAGTGAAAATAGTATGCAAAATAGAGCATAACAAGTATAATCTTACAATGTTAACATACATCATAAACAACAGAAGAATAGAAGGGAAAACATCATAAACAACTAATTCGAAGTAACGAGATGGGGGGTCAGTGTATATTAACCTTCTATACTGTAGCAAACCAAGTAGGGGATCATTCAATGGCCTATTTAGGAATTAAAACTCAAGACCAAAGCGCATCAATTGAAATCGAACCGAGAAGGAAAGAAAACGAAGAAGGGAACCACTAGACTAAGTAAGAAACCTTAAATTTGTTTCTTTCTCCTTTTCTTTTGTGTTTCTTCTCGTATTAAGTGTGTATTAGGTATGAACATTAAATGCTCCTTTTATAGTGGCATTCAAGCCACTTAGGGTTCTGGTCGGATCAAAATATATAGTAGAAAGTGATGAATGATGGATGGTGATAACAACACAGTTAAATCGAAGAAAAGCAGAGGAGAATACATCAAAGAATTTTTACTCGGGCACAAGGATGGAGGAAGAAGACCGTTGAAAGTGAAGAACCATAACTAAACTCTAATGTCAGAGGTCACTGTGTTTGACCTCAGAACACGAATAATAATGATAAAAATTTGTTATGCATGCTCCTATTTGAAGGACCAAGATCAAACAAATGAGTTTCAATTAGACGATTTAGGTCTAGGGTTTGATTTTGGGGATTTTGAATTAAATTAAGGGAAATGAAAATAAACCAGCGTGATTCCCGGCTAGCAGGGACAAGATGGATAATCTAGGGTTTAATCATATGACCTTACACAAATTTGTGTAAGGTCTTGGAGACTGATGGGGGTTGATAGAGGAGAGAAAAGAGAGGGAATAGGAAAAGAAGTAAGGCCAGTCAAGATGCAAATGAGTAGGGTTTTAGAGGTGTCTCTAAGGTTATGATTCAGAGATGGAATCTGGGTCGTTAGATCTTTTGATCAACGACCCTGATATTTTAAAGGACAGAAATTAATAAAAGGGTTTATTTATAAAAGAAGGACGACTGTTGGATCTGTAATCCAATGGTTGAGATGAAGTCTTGGCAAGTATTTAAAAGAAAGGAAAAAATGGAGATTAATAATGGACCATTGATGAGTTGGATCAACGGTCCATATCCATTTGTGCTTCTTATGTGAGTGTGGAAGAGGGGTGATGTGGCGCGATGCCATTGGCTCAGACGGGACGACACAGATCGCCAACTAGGATAGAGCAGGTAGGGGTCTAGACCGGGTCAAGGGTGGTTGGCCTTGTGATTTGGGCCAAAACAGCTGGTATTTGATTTAATATGTGGCCACATTGTATTTAAGTAGACAATTGCAATTGCAGATTTGAGCTTTTAACCCCCTTTCAAAGTTAATATCATTAGGCTTAATTAATCTTAATTAAATACAATAAAATATACCATCAAATATATTACAAATTACTATAATTAATTATTTATTAAAATTAATCATAATACTTCATATATGGAATTGCGGAAACTAATTAAATTAATAAGGACAATATTACTATAAATTAAAGATTAGTTCGTTAAATTAATTGTAAAACTTGTTTATTAAGATATGAAAAATTATTTTAATAGCTTAAAATAGTAAGAGAAATATAATTTATAAATATTTAACACCAAATTGCTATTACTTTATCATTGTTAATTATTACTAAGTATCATATTATTTATATTTTAAGAAAATAAGTATTATTGATTTGAAAATATTTTACTACATTGCTAATTAATAAGCGTAAATAATTTAATTTTAAAATGGAGGGTAAAAATTGATCGTCAACAATGAGCATGAGCATTTTGGCTCGATGAGTATTCCTATGCAGATTGTTAGGGGTGGATTGGGTTGCACACCACCATGGTATGAGGTTTTGATCGGGTTGCATGCCGCAACAGTATCATGTTTGGATGGGGTTGCACATCGCAACGGTGAGATGTTGTGTATGATTCCTTATACTATTCTGTGTGTTTTACTTCTTCTTTGTGGAATAGATTCATAGTATTTTGTTCGGTGGTTATATTTGTCATGCATGCGGGATAGTTCTGTACCTGGGTTTCCTTTCCTTATTGGTCATATTCAAGTTGTATCTTGTCGTCGCACAGATCGCATGGTATGGGATTTTAGATGGTGTTTGATGTGGCTTGTTGTCCAAGCACATATCACATGGTACTGGGTGAGACGAGGTTGTTGGACCTGGAATCAGCGCAATCAACTTTATATAATGTATGTTTGGAGGGGAAATGTTGCTAATCAATTCATAATGCGACTATGGTTCATGGCGAACAAGAGAACTCCATGATTTACTGATTTGACAGGTGGTTATTAGATTATGTATATCTCTTTTGTTGTTGTAGTGTTACAAGGGTCGGAACATGGACTTCATGTGTCAGGAGATTTATTACCGATGCGGGATTCGGAATCGTGCAGCTATTGTAGTTAGATGATATTACTATGGGCATACGAGCGATGCGGTATATCATGTGGTTACGACTTAGGTGAATATGTATGTTTTGTTACAACTTGTGGAGATTGATATAATGTATATATGCATGAATCGAACCTTATAGGAAATTCTGAATATTGAAATTTGTTTCTAAGGCTCTTGAGCTAAAGTCGCAGGGAGGATCTTTAATCGAAGGTGTATTAATATTCTTATATGGATTGGGGTGGCATAGGTATGTGCATGATGAGTTATTCAATGATTTGGTATCTTAGGAACGATTCTTTGCACGTTCGAGGACGAACATATGTTTAAGTAAGGGGAAATATAATTATCCGACCAGTCGTTTTGAGTTCTAGAATGTCGTTCGGCGGTTTGAGACTTTGAGCAGCTTCACTTTATGCATTATGACTGGCATGTGTAGTTGGTTTTGTATTTAGAGAAGTTCAGAGTTGATTTAGAAGAAAAATTCACAATTCGGAAGCTTTAGGATGGAATAGTTGACCAAGATTTGAATTTTGAGTAAATGACTTCGGAATCAGGATTTGAAGGTTCTTATTAGGTTCATATGGTGATTTTGGACTTGGGCGTATGTCCGGGTTGAGTAACGGATAGTCCAGGAGCAATTCAGAGCTTATAATTAGAAGTTCGTACTTAGAAGGTTTTGAATTAGCTAAGTTTGACTTAGAGTAAACTTTGGTGTTATTGAACTCCGAATGGTGATGCGAGACCTTGGATAGGTTCATTTAGATAATTGGAACTTGTGCATGATGTTTGGTCCTGATCTGGCTTGTCTAAGTGTGATTCAGATGCCTTCGGCAACGTTTGAAGGTTTGAAGTTAAAAGAAGGACTTGGATCGATGATTCATGGTTTGGATGTTATTCCTAGCATTTCGAGCCTTTGAATAAGTTTGGATAAGGTATTGGGACTGGTCGGTATGATTGGACGGGGTCACGTGGGCCTCGGGTGTGATTCGAGGTAGTTTCAGACCAAGCTGGTGTGGTTTGCCGCTGCTGATGTTATGCTTCACGAAAGCAGTGGGAGGCATGCGTTCACGATGAAGGACATGGTGAGCTGCTATTTTGTGCTTCGCGATTGCAACAGGGGAGTCGTGACCGCAGAGAAGGAACAAAGGGCTAGGGATATTTTTTTCTACCGAACACGGCGGAGGGGCCGCGAAAGCGAGGAGTAGGAGCTGTGTAGATTGCCCTTCGCGAACACGGAGGGGAGACTCAGAACGTGAAGGAGGACTGTGACCGAGGAGACTTTTGGCCATTGAAAACACGGTTGGCCCTACGCAAATGCATAAGTTTGGGGGGCGATGATCCGCGATCGCAAGTGGCCCTACGCTAATGTGTAGGTTTGTCATCTATGATAGGGAAGGAGCTTCCGCAATCGTGAAGAAGGATGCTTGGGAAGTGTATATGAATGCAAATCAGGGCTTGGCTCATTTTCATCTCATTTTCTCATTTACTGCAGATTTTGGGATGATTTTGGAGAGCCATTTCATCCACCTTTGAAGGCAAGTTTTATTAATCCACTTTTAGTTATATTTCATGAACATGGATGGATTTTAACTTGGAAATTGTTGGAAATTGAGGAATTTTGGAAGAAAACCTACAAATGATATTTCTAGGTTTTGATCACAAAATTGGATATGGAGTTGGGAATAAATTGTATTTTGACTTCCTAGTGCTATGGGCGATATTTATCTTTGAGGATTTTTTGAATCCGGGCGCATGGGCCTGGATGTTGACTTTGTTGACTTTTCGTGTGGAGTTAAGAAATTATTTGTAAATGTTAAATTACGAGTATTTGAGTATTTGTTTTTTGGTTTGTATGTTCCGTTATTAGCTTCGGATCGTTCGACATTGGTTTGTGGTGTTAGAGAGGCGTTGGAGCCGGTTATCGGATTTCGAGGTGAGGTAAGTCTCTCGTCTAACCTTGTGAGAGGAAATTTACCCCGTAGGTGCTATATTTTTTATGTGCTACGTGTTATGGGAGCTATGCACGTATGAGGTGACATGTGTCCGTGCGTATGCTAGATTCTTGATCATGTCCGGTTGACTCACACCATATCTTAACTATATTACTTGAATTATTCTGACCTGTTTAAATGCCTTAATTTATATTTTAGCCTGAGACTGGACATGCATATACTACTGCACTTGCTAGTTTAGATACTTGACGAGCTACTTGTTTAGTCATGGAAATTATACTTCCTTTTATGGATTTTTTCAACATTGTGCGTATTCGTCCGAAAGCTTTCTTGAATTTCTTAACTGACATGTATATTTGTGAGTGGGGCCAGTGACCCGTCAAAGTTTCTATTCTTATGGTATTGGGATGGATGCCTCAGGAGTACTCTTATGGGATCGGGTCGTTCGCCTCGGCAATATTGTCACACCTCCTTTTTACTGGGAAAAGGGAGTTTTTCCAGTTAAAGTGATATTATTTAAATAGGTTTATTTTTTTAGCTAGAGTCGCCACTTGGAATAATTATCATGGTGTCCCAAGTCACGGTTTATTTTAAAATCCCAAATTGAGGAATTAGACTATGTTTAAGAGTGCGAAAACTAGAAGACCGGGTAAGAAATTTTGTTAATAAGGGAGAAGGTGTGAGGCACTCCCGGATTCTATAGTTTTAGCACGGTCGCTTTAATCATACCTGGCTTAATTAATAATTACGTGTTTTTAGAACCTATATGTGTTTTACTTTTTCACCACTTTTAATTATGGCGTTATGGATTTATCTTGAAAGCGTGTGTGTGATTCATTTTATTTAGTGCGTTAAAAATTATGTCACGCGCACGTATACACCATCAATAACACTTAATTAATTATTAATATTATTTTGCCCAAAGTTGCGCGAACGCATACCTTGGTTTTAATTTTGAAAATCATAACTATGTCACACGAATGTGTACATAATCACGATGATTTAATTATTAATACGCGCCTAACGCATACTAGTGATTATTAAGAATTATTTTTCCTGAACTGATTTTGAAATTATTACAAGGTCATGAGATGTGGATAATATTATGGAGGAAATGAAGTGAATAAATTAGGGAAAGGTGGGCTAATAGAATTATTCTGGCCCAAGATTCACCCAAACCCAAACCACACTTTATATATGAATACGGTCCATTTTGCTTAAACAAGTTGTGATCTTTTTCTTCCATTATTTCTTCTAACTATAACAAAGGAGAACAACAAAAACGATTAATAACAACTGCTGATTTAACCAAAAGAAAAAAATAAAATTATAGTAATCAAGAAATCCACATAAACCATTTAACATGAAATGAAATAAAATGACAATTAATCCTCTGGACCGTTTCATATAACTTAGTAATTTATATCTTTGCTTGATTGACATTTCCTCATCAACAATCAAATACTCATTGGACAGAAACAACAAACTCAGGACATTTAAAAATATTCAAACCATGCCTTTTAATCGCGAAGTAAAACTGAAAATATTGAGATATGATAAGAATGAACCTTTGTATTAATGAAGCAAGCACAGAGTCGGAATCTTTTCCAGAATACATGAACAATGGCCGGAGAATTCTGAAGGCGACATCGCCCGAACCTGGAACCGGCGAACTCGAACATCACCTCACTTTAATGATGGCGTCGAAACTGATTTGGACTGGTTTTGAAGTTATTTTCGAGCTATTTCGCAGCTGGTTTTGATGCTCCTTTTTGGCTGGATTTTGCTGAGCTTTGGGGGCTGAGTTTCGATGGAGTTTAAGTGGTTGTTTTGAGGCGTTTCTGGGATGTTTCGGGATCCGTTTTGGGACCGATTTAGAGCTGAAGTTTGGTGATTTCACAGCTCGAATTTGGAGGTTTTAGATCTTGTTTTTGGGTGTCTTTGGTTGAAGGAGAGCAGCTGATTTTTGGTGACTGTTTTCACGTGATTTGGCAACTGATTGGCTACAGTTTTCAGCTGCGTTTTCGAAGCTAAAAGCGTAGTTTTAGGACTGTTTTCATGGAGTTCTTCATGGTGCTTAAGGGTGTTTGAGGTGGTAGAGAAGATGGCTTGTTTTAAAAGATTAAATAGGTGGAAGAAGAAGAGATGTGCAGCTGCTGCTTTGTTTTTTATCTCAGGTGCTCCCCTTTTTTGCGTCTGTTTTTTTTTAGTGAATTATAGATGAGTTTTTATAGTCATAAATGAGAGTGAAGATCTGAAGAATATTGTGTGCAGGTGTTCAAAACTTGTGTGTAGTGAGACGCTGCTAAGAAAAGTGGGAATTTGTTAGGAAGCATCTTTTACAATTTGCCAATTGTGATTGGTTCTTTTTTTGTAATATTCTCTTTTCTTGATATAAATAAGCAAAATAATCTACTCCCACTAAATAAGTAAATAAAAAGCAAGGTAAAATAACTAAATTCAATATTTAATTCTTAAAGCCTCTAACTTAAAAATAGTACTAAACTAGACAAAACTATATTTTTTAAAAACTCTTCTGTCTTTGTAAATGAAAATAAAACTAATACTCTAAAAAATGTAACTTCTTTTTTGTAGTTTTTAATTTTATCGAATAAACCTACTAAAAATTTAAATAAAGCAAAAATAGTGAGATTAAACTTAGCAAATGTTTAAATACTAAAAAGTGATAAAAAATTCAAATATAGTCAAAAATTAAGTGCTCACAGCATGTACCTCTTTGCTTGGAAACATGAAGAGTTTTCAGGCAAAGACAAGGTGAGCCATATGACTAATTTTTTACCAAACTGTTATTCAAAAGGGAAGAAATAAGAGAAAAGAGTGCGACTGAGCCCTGGTTGTGGACAACCTACATATCCCGAGTTATAAGGGAATCAGGTCGCATGTAGTTCAGGAAGAGTAATGGAATGGTGAGTTGCATAGTCTATTGTGAGGTTCCGTCGAGGCTCTAGTCCTTGGTCCTGTTATTACATCAAAATCAAAATCAAAATAAACTAAACAAGCATATCATCTATAAGTTACAAGATCCTTATCTATATGTCTTCTGAAACATGATCTTGAGTCTTGACTAGTTCTTCACACAGACTCTAATATAAGCCTTGGTGCTTGCTAGCCGCAGATGCTAGTTCATTCTTCTAAGGCTTCTTCATATCAAAATAGGAAATGCAAAGCTCGTGACTTCAGTCATGTCATGAGCAATCCACATCTTTTCATCTTCTTCTGCATTTTGATTCACTTTTTTTTTTCTTTTCTTTTATTCAGAATTAAGACTTCTTCTTTTGGTCATCTCGAACCCTGTACCTCGAGGTAAAACTTTATAAGACACCAAAACAAATAAAAAAACAAAAATTTTCTGGCCCAGTTTTCACTAGAAAAATTTCATGAGTTATTTGCAACAAAACTCTATATTACTTCATTTATTGAAAGTAATAAAGGCCGAGATTGGTGTACCATATGAAAACGTGATTCATTGGGAATGGTGTACCCTGATTGTTTAAATAGTGCCTCAACAAAGGATTAGTGCACCTTATGTTGGGGAAATGCGATGAGGGAAGGGTTTATACTATATTTAGCAAAGATATCAGGGAGTGGTGTACCCTACACTGAAGATCATATCAACTAGGAATTGGAGACCCTAATGTTAGAGAGGATACTAGGGAGTGGGGATCCTATGTTGGAATAGGAGACTAGGGAGCAGAGTCCCTTTGCATAATATAACATTAACTTCGGAGTCGAGATCCTATGTTGGAAAAGGTGACTAGGGAGCAGAGACACTATGTCTAAAATAACATCAACTAAGGAGTGAAGACCCTATGTCTAAAATAACATCAACTAAGGAGTGGAAATCCTTTGTTGGAAAAGGAGACTAGGGAGTGGAGATCTTATGTCTAAAATAACATCAACAAGGGAGTGCAGACCCAATGTTGGAAAGGAAGACTAGGGAGTGGAGACCCTATGTCTAAAATACATCAACCAAGGAGTGTAGACCATATGTTTGAAAAGGAGACTAGGGAGTAGAGACCCTATGTCATAAATAACATCAATTAGGGAGTGAAGATCCTATGTTGGAAAAGGAGAGTATGGAGTAGAGACCCTATGCATAAAATAACATCAAATAGGGAGTGGAGACCCTATGTCTAAAATAACTTCAGCTATGGAGTGGAGATCCTATGTTGGGGAAGGAAACTAGGGAGTGGAGACCTTATGTCTAAAGTAATATCAGCTAGAGAGTGGAGACCCTACGATAGGAAAGGAGACTAGGGAGAAGAGACCCTATGTCTAAAATAATATCAATCAGGGAGTGGAGACCCTATGTTGGAAAAGAAGACTAGGGAGTGGAGACCCTATGTCTAAAATAACATGAACTAGGAAGTAGAGACCCAATGTTTGAAAAGGAGACTAGGGAGTGGAGACCCTATGTCTAAAATAACATCAACTAGGAAGTAGAGACCCAATGTTTGAAAAGGAGACTAGGGAGTGGAGACTCTATGTCTAAAATAAAATCAACTGGGGAGTGGAGACCCTATGCTGGAAAAGGAGACTAGGGGGTAGAGACCTTAGGTCTAAAATAAAATCAACTAGAGAGTGAAAAACTAATGTTGGGAAAGAAGATTAGGGAGTGGAGACTCTATGTCCAAAATAACATCAACCAGGGAGTGGACCCTATGTTGGAAAAGAAGACAATGAAGTGGAGACCCTATGTCTAAAATAACTTCAACTAGGGAGTGTAGACCCTATGTTGAAAAAGGAAAACTAGGGAGTGGATACCCAATGTTTAAAATAACATCAACTAGGTCGTGGAGACCCTATGTTAGAAAAGGAGACCAGGGAGAGGAGACCCTATGTCTAAAATAAGATTAACTAGAGAGTGGAGAACCTATGTTGGGAAAAGGAGACTTTGTAGTGGTAGCACTTAGTCTAAATTAACATAAATTAGGGAATGGAGACCCTTTGTTGGAAAAGGAGACTAGGGAGTGGAGACTGTATGTCTAAAATAATATCAACTAGGGAGTGGAGTCCCTTTGTTGGAAAAGGATACTAGGGAGTGGAGACCTTATGTCTATAATAATATCAAATAGCGAGTGGAGATCCTATGATAGGAAAGGAGACTAGGGAGAGTAGACCCTATATCTAAAATAACATCAACTAGGGATGGAGAACCTATGATGTAATAGAAGACCAGGGAGTAGAGACCTTGTGTCTAAAATAACATCAACTACGGAGTGGAGACCCAATGTGGAAAGGAGTCTAGGTAGTGGAGACCCCATATCTAAAATAACATCAAATAGGGAATGGGGACCCTATATTTGAAAAGAGGACTAGGGACTGGAGACCATATGTCTATAATAACCTCAACTAGGGAGTGGAGACCCTATGCTGGAAATGGAGACTAGGGAGTGGAGATCCTATGTCTAAAAAAGTATCTGCTAGGGAGTGGAGACCCTATGTCTAAAAAAATATGTACTAGGGAGTGGAGACCCTATTTTGGAAAAAGAGACAAGAGAGTGGAGACCTTATGTCTTAAATAAAATCAACTAGAAGTGGAGACCTTATGTTGGAAAAGGAGACTAGGGAGTGGCGACCCTATGTCTAAAATAAAATCAACTAGAGAGTGGAAACCCTATGTTGTGATAGAAGACTAGGGAGTGGAGACCCTATGTCCAAAATAACATCAACAAGGTAGTGTACCTTATGTTGGAAAAGAAGACAATGAAGTGCAGACCCAATGTCTTAAATAACTTCAACTAGGGAGTGGAGACCCTATGTATAAAATAACATCAACTAGGCCGTGGAAACCTATGATGGAAAACAAGACTAGGGAGTAGAGACCCTATGTCTAAAATAACATCAACTAGGAAGTGGAGACCCTACGTTGGAGAAGGAGACTAGGGAGTGGAACCGTATGTCTAAAATAAAATAAACAAGTGAGTGGAGACCCTATGTTGGAGTAAGAGACTCTATATATAATATAACGTCAACTAGGGAGTTGAGACCCTATGTTGGAAAAGGAGACAAGGGAGTAAAACCTTATGTAATAAATAACATCAACTAGGGAGTGAAGACCCTATATCTAAAATTAGATTAACTAGGGAGTGGAGACCCTATGTTGGGAAAAGGAGACTATAGTGGAGACCCTTTCTCTAAAATAACATAAACTAGGGAGTGTAGACCCTATGCTGGAAAAGGAGATTAAGGGGTTGAGACCCTATGTATAATTAACATAAACTAGGGAGTGGATACCCAATGTTGGAAAATGAGATTAGGGAGTTGAGACCCTATGTCTAAAATAACATCAATTATGGAATGGAGAGTAGTGGAGACCCTATGTTTAAAATAATATCAACTAGGGAGTGGAGATCCTATGTTGGAAAAGGAGAATAGGGAGTAGAGACCCCATATCTAAAATAACATCAACTAGGGATTGAAGAAGCTATGTTTTAAAAGAAGACTAGGAACTGGAGACCCTATGTCTAAAATAACATCAACTACGTAGTGGAGACCCTATGCAGGAAATGGAGACTAGGGAGTGAAGACCCTATGTGTAAAAAAATATCATCTAGGGAGTGGAGACACTATGTTGTAAAAAGAGACAAGAGTATTGAGACCCAATGTCTAAAATAAAATAAACCAGGAGTGGAGACCCTATATTGGAAAAGGAGACTAGGGAGTGGCGACTCTATGTCTAAAATGAAATCAACTAGAGAGTTGAGACCCAATGTTAGAAAAGGAGACAAGGGAGTAGAGATCCTATGTCTAAAATAACATCAACTAGTGAGTGGAGACCCTATCTCTAAAATAACATTAACTAGGGAGTGAAGACCCTATGTTGGGAAATGAAGACTCTGTAGTGGAGACCCTTTGTCTAAAATAACGTCAACTAGGACCCTATGTAGGAAAAGGTGATTAAGGGGTGGAGACCCTATGTTTAAAGTAACATCAACTAGGCAATGGAGACCCTATGTAGGAAATGAGACTAGGTAGGGGAGACCCCATGTCTAAAATAACGTCAACTAGGGAGTGGAGACCGTATGTTTGAAAAAGGAGACCAGAGAGTAGAGAGCCTATGTCTAAAATTACATCAACTAGGGAGTGGAGACCCTATGGTTCAAATAACATTAACTAGGGAGTGGAGACCCTATGTTGGAAAAAGGAGACTATGTAGTGGAGACCCTTTGTTAGAAAAGGAGACTAGGGAGTGGAGATGTTATGTCTAAAATAACATCCACTAGGGAGTGGAGAACCTTTGTTGGAAAAAGGAGACTAGGGAGAGGTGACCTTATGTCTAAAATAACATCAACTAGGGAGTTGAGACCCTATGCTGGAAAAGGAGACTGGGGGATAGAGACTATATGTTTAAAATAACATCAACTAGGTAGTAGAGGCCCTACGTTGGAAAAGGAGATTAGGTAGTGGAGACCCCATGTCTAAAATAACATCAACTAGGGAGTGAAGACCCTATGTTGGAAAAGGAGACTAGGGAGAGGAGACCCTATGTCGAAAAAATTATCAAAAAGGGAGTGGAAACCCTATGTTGGAAAAGAAGACTAGGGAGTGGAAACCTATATCTAAAATAATATCAACTAGGAAGTGGAGACCCTATTCATGAAAAGGAGACTAGGGGGTAGAGACCATATGTTTAAAATAACATCAACTAGGTAGTGGAGACCCTATGTTGGAAAAGGAGATTAGGTAGTAGAGACCCCGTGTCTAAAATAACATCAACTAGGAGTGAAGACTCTATGTTGGAAATGAAACTGGGTAGTGGAGACCCCATGTCTAAAATAGTATCAACTAGGGTGTGGAGACCCCATGTTGGAAAAGGTGACTAGGGATTGGAAACCCTATTTTGGAATAAAAGAATAGGGAGATGAGACCTATGTCCAAAATAACATCAACTAGGTAGTGGAGACCCTACGTCTGAAAAGGAGACTAGGCAGTGGAGACCCTTTGTCTAATATAAAATCAACTAGGGAGTGGAGACCCTGTGTTCGAAAAGGAGACTAGAGAGTAGAGACCCTTTGTATAAAATAACATCAACTAGGGAGTGGAGACCCTATGTCTAAAATAACATCAACTAGGGAGTGGGAACCCTATGTTGGGAAAGGAGACTATGAAGCGGAGAGTCTATGTCAAAAATAACATCAACTAGGGAGTGGAGACCTGTGTTGGAAAATGAGACTAGGGAATAGTGACCATATGTCTAAAATAGCATCAACTAGGGAGTGGAGACCCTTTGTTGGAAAAGGAGACAAGGGAGTGGAGACCTTATGTCTAAATTAATATCAAGTAGGGAATGGAGACCCTATGCTAGAAATTGAGTCCAGGGAGTGAAAAACCTATGTCTAGAAAAATATCAACTAGGAAATAGAGACCCTATGTTCGAAAAAGAGACAAGAGTTTGGAGACCCAATGTCTAAAATTAACCAGGAGTTGAGACCCTATGTTGGAAAAGGAGACTAGAGAGCAGCGACCCTATGTCTAAAATAAAATCAACTAGAGAGTAGAGAACCAATGTTGGGAAAGAAGACTAGGCAGTGGAGACCCTATGTCAAAAATAACATCAACTGGGGAATGGACCCTATGTTGGAAAAGAAGACAATGAAGTGGAGAACCTATGTCTAAAATAAGTTCAACTAGGGAGTGTAGACCCTATGTTGAAAAAGGAAACTAAGAAGTGGAGACCCAATGTCTAAAATTACATCAACTAGGGCGTGAAGACCCTATGTTAGAAAAGGGGACCAGGGAGAGGAGACCCTATGTCTAAAATAACATTAACTAGGGAGTGGAGACCTTATGCTGGAAAAAGGAGACTATGTAGTGGTGGCACTATGTCTAAAATAACCACAATTAGGGAATGCAGACCCTTTGTTGGAAAAGGAGACTAGGGAGTAGAGACGTTATGTCAAAAATAACATCAACTAGGTAGTGGAGATCCTTTGTTGGAAAAGGAGACTAGGGAGTGAATACCCTATGTCTATAATAACATCAACTAGGGAGTGGAGACCCTATGTTGGGAAAAGGAGACTCTGTAGTGGCTGCAATTTGTCTAAAATAACATCAATTAGGGAATGGAGACTCTTTGTTTGAAAAGAAGACTAGGGAGTGGAGACGTTGTATCTAAAATAACATCAACTAGGGTGTGGAGAACCTTTCTTGGAAAAGGAGACTAGGGAGAGGTGACCTTATGTCTAAAATAACATCAACTAAGAATTGGAGACCCTATGCTGGAAAAGGAGACTAGGGGGTAGAGATTATATATTTAAAATAACATCAACTAGGTAGTGGAGACCCTATGTTGGAAAAGTAGATTAGGTAGTAGAGACCCCATGTCTAAAATAACATCAACTAGCGAGTGAAGACCCTATGTTGGAAATAAGACTAGGTAGTGGAGACCCCATGCCTAAAATAGCATCAACTAGGGTGTGAAGACCCCATGTAGGAAAACGAGACTAGGGAGAGGACACCCTATGTCGAAAATAATATCAACAAGGGAGTGGAAACCCTATGTTGGAAAAGAAGACTAGGGATTGGAGACCTATGTCTAAAACAACATCAACTAGAAAGTGGAGACTCTATGTCTGAAAAGGATACTAGGCAGTTGAGACCCTATGTCTAATATAAAATCAACCACGGAGTGGAGACCCTAAGGTGGAAAAGGAGATTAGGGAGTTGAGACCCCATGTCTAAAATAACATCAACTAGGGAGTGGAGATCCTATGTTCGAAATGAAAATAGGTAGTGGAGACCCCATATCTAAAATAGTATCAACTAGAGAGTGGAGAACCCATGTTAGTAAAGGAGACTAGGGAGAGGAGGCCCTATGTCTAAAATAATATCAACAAGGGAGTGGAGACCCTATGTTGGAAAAGAATACTAGGGACTGTAGACCATATGTCTAAAATAACATCAACTAGGAAGTGGAGACCCTATGTTAGAAAATGAGCTAAGGGAGTGG
>MCJB01049413.1:4169-48316 GCA_002018475.1 Nicotiana obtusifolia
ATATGAATAGCAGCAGCGTTGAGGACGGCGCCTATCAAGAAAAAGAGACCTCCAAGAGCCATAGTAACTTTTCTGCCACGTTTTTTACTAACATGAGAAGCAACAATGGACGCAAACAGGGCAGCCACGTAGAGAGATGACGTGAAAAGGGTCAACAACTGGCTGTCGAACTTACAGTACTGGTTGGTCGAGGTGTTCAAAGCCTCTTTTTGGTAAACAGACATGAAGAAGCGTTTGAGAAAAGGATCCATGGAAGTAACTCCACCTGAAATTCCAATGTCGTAGCCAAAGATCAACCCTCCCATGGCTGCCATGATACAAGTCATGGCTACGTACAATGTTAGCTTCCCTGGATACTCATCTGGATTGTCTCCGCCACCGCCGGCGATCAAGTTTCCACCAGCCATGAAGATATTGATCAAAGAAAATACTATGCAGTAGAAAGAAACACACAAGGAAGATTATTAAAGTGTTTGAGATGGTGTCCTTAGGCGTGGTAGAGAAGGGTATATATAGATGTCAAAAACCGAGATCGAATAGGTTTATAACTTGCAAAACTAGTCGGATTAGGATTATTCTTCATTGTATGACATTACCCTTCTTACACACTTACTAAATTTAGTAGGATTATGCTTTCCTTTTCATGTCGTATGTAATGTGGTAATATCCGTGTTATTATATAATCAGGACAAGTTATGCATACAGAAAGCATATCTTAAAAGGAAATAAGAATTCTAATTCTAAACCAATTAAAAAGGACAAGTCATGCGAGATTTAGACTTACATTAGACTTCAAACATGATTACAGGTAAGACGCGAGTCGCCCAATTTGATTTACCTTTGTAAGTGTTCTCGTCAAATTTGAGTACGTACATTTAGAGTATGTCTTTAAAATTAAAATTTACAATCTCATAATGCGGCATTCCTTTTATGGAAGGAATTATTGTTTTTCCTATTTCAAATTGCAGGTTTGATAGTCTGACTTCGGAAGCTTATATATTTTAATCTATAAAGAATTTGGAGATCCAAAAACGAAAGTTGTAGCCCTTCGAGTCTAATTTTCAGAAAAGTAAATCATTCTTCATTTGAGCATTTGTACCGAAAGTTATGGCCAATTTACTGAAGCCTAGTAGTGCAGTCATTGCTGAAATGTGACCGCATAATTTGGATTGTGGGCGCGGAACTTGGAATGTGCGGATCGCACAAAAAATGTGCGGTCAGCACAATGGGAAATCAGATTGTAGTACTTTATACACGAGGATTAGAGCATTATTTCGTATTTGGACTTTGGGATCTCGGTTTGTGGCTATTTTTTGTGGGATTCTCAAGAAATTCATCAGGGTATGCGATTCTAACTCGGATTTGGTTAACATTCATGAATATATCATTGTTTTCCTCATTTAATTAGTATTTTAAGATGGAAATTTGGGAAAAATTATAAAAATTTCATAAAACGAATTTTTGAGATTTGAATGTCTATTCGGAGTCGGATTTGAGTGAAATTAGTATGGTTGGAGTCGTAATTGAATGGGTTGTCGGATTTTGAGAGTCGTCAGATTCCGAGATGTGGGACCCACTACCGACTTTTCGAGCTGAGTTAGAAATTTATAAATTGTTAAATTATAAGCGTTGGAGCATATTTTGATTAGTTTGCACATTGTTTGACTAGTTTCGAATCGTTTGGCTTGGAATTGAGGAGATAGGAAGGCATTGGGAGGTTAATACGCGCGGAATGGAATTTTCAGAGTATTGTATATCTTGCTTGGCATTGGATTCGGCTTCTTAGAGGTAAGTAACATTTCTAAACTTGGAGTTGAGGTTATAAACCCCGAAAATACGTATTATGTGATTTGTTTGGGGGTGATGCACATGCTAGGTGACGGGCGTGTGGGCGTGCATCGTAGAAATTGTGACATAATTGATTCCGTGGAATTGTGTAATCATCACGTTTAGCCTAGTGTCGCATGTCTACGTGTTTTAACTCTTACTTGCAATTTGTGCACCATGCTTAGTTGAATTACTTATTTCCTTGATTTCGTATTTAGTCTTTAACCGTAGGATTCCTTGCTGTAAATTTTTCGTTCCATAGGTCTGAGTGGGGTATTTACTTTTGGGACTACGAGGTGGTACCTTGGGAGCTCCACTATTGCATATTTACTTTTGGGACTACGAGGCGGTATCTCCGGAGCTCCTATGTTGCATATTTACTTTTAGGACTACGAGGCGGTACCTCGGGAGCTCCCCTATTGCATATTTACTTTCGTGACTACGAGACGGTACCTCGAGAGCTCCCCTGTTGCGTATTTACTTTTGGAATTATGAGGCGGTACCTTAGGAGTTTTCCTGTTGCATATTTACCGTTTGGACTACGAGACGGTGCCTCGGGAGCACCGCTGTTGGATATTTACTTTTGGGACTATGAGGCGGTACCTCGGGAGCTCCCCTGTTGCATATTTACTTTTGGCACTACGAGGTGGTACCTCGGGAGCTCCCCTGTTGCATATTTACTTTTGGGACTACGAGGGGGTACCTCGCGAGTGCCCATGTTGTTTATTTTACAAATATCGATACTATAGCACGTGAGTTATTCGTGCAACACATGAGTTGCCCATGCGGATTAAAGTGCTTGGGCTGAACGAGCCCCGTCGGAGTCTGCCCCCCCTCCCCCCTCACAGTGAGGGCTGTTGATTTTATATTTTTGGGATGGACTTTCGTGGGCATGGATCTTGCCCGAATCTTTTACTATATTTGGGATGGAGTTCCCTGGGCTGAATTGGCCCTGTACAATATTGAGTGATTGAATGTCAATTATTATTTATATATGGGATTGATCTTCCTTGGGCTGGATTGGCTATATACAGTACTGAGTGATTGAGTACTCTGAGAGTGTGAGTACATGAGTTCATCACTGTGCTGCATTGCATTAGACATGCATACTTGATATGTAGTCATGGAGAAGTATTTTTCCTCATGCCATCTGATAATGAAATTTCTTATCTGTCGTTAAAGTTTTTAAGGAAAATCATAGATTTCAGACTTACTCATATTTCCGGTGATTTTCGGCAAAAGATTTGAGTTTTACTGTTATACTTGAAAAGAAAATATTTATTTTCTGGAATTGTATACGAGCTGAGCATTTTATTATTGAGTTAATACTTGTGCTGCTTTAAATGGTATTGTTATGAGATGTTATTGGTTATTAGTGTGGAATCTGACCTTGGTACAAGCTCATCATTACTTTTAACCTAAGGTTAGGTTTGTTACTTATTGAGTACATCGGATCGGTTGTACTCATACTACACTTCTGCACCTTGCGTGTAGATTTTGGATGTTGATGATGCTATACATGGCGGGAGCTAGCATTGAAGATGTACCTGCGATCAGTCACAGCTGCCTCTTGTTCTAGGTAACTTTAGAATTTAAATCTGTTCATATATATTTCAAACAGATGGCGTATTTTTATTTCACATCAGCTTTATAAATTCTAATCTTAGAAGCTCATGGTTTGTACTACCAGTCCTTGAGGAGTGCATTAAAGTTAGTTAAATATTAATTGAATCGGATTGTTGTTATTTGGCTTACCTAGCGGGTGAGGCTAGGTTCCATCACGGCTAGTTGGATTTTGGGTCGTGACAAGTTGGTATCAGAGCTCTAGGTTCATAGGTTCTACAAGTTATGAGCAAGTTTCTAGTAGAGTCTTGCGGATCGGAATGACGACGTCCATACCTATCTTCGAGAGGCTACAGGGCATTTAGGATAAATTTCCCATCTTTCCTTCCTTATTGTGCGACATTGATTCAGCTTGACGCGTAACTCTTTGAATTCCTTCCACGCAATCGTACGCGCATGTGAGCGCTCGGTATTAGCCGTGCATCGCCGGCTTATGAATTCCATGGGTGAGGTGCGAAATGTGATTTCTGTGTGCTGATGATGAGCAAGTCTGGAAGACTTGAGGCCAGGCTACGACCGTAGCTTAGGCTCGGTAGTTTCAGTTGTGTGAGCACGTGCTTTTGGACTTATAAGTCCGGTACTGTCCCTACTAGCATAGTTGTGGCTCAATGAGTGGTTGGGTGACCATATGATGAGTATGGTGTGACTGCGAGATGTGTCTAGGTGGTTTGAATATGACGGGAAGAGTTTGTTTGGGATGTGAAAAGGACTATTAGGTGCTTGATTCCTGTCTTGATGTGACGTATAGTCTCGAGTTATGACCTAGGAAGATTAAATGATGGCGTAGTAGTTGTGGCTGTGAAAGGTTATAAAGAGATGTCAGTTTGAAGCTAAGCAGGTGGACTATCACCTGCGGGGTAAACTACGGATGTGCGATCATTATGATGTTGTGTGGAGGCTTCCTTTTCTACTAGCGGGCTGTGTGTGTTGAGATTTAAATTTGAAATGGTCAAGGAAGTCGACCTGACCGTCAAGAGAATGAAGGCGAGCTTAGTAGATGAATTGAGGTACTATACGGGTTGCGTTGCATGAGCTTTTGTAAAAATTTAGTTGAATCTCATTGCGACATTATGGCAATAATTGAGTATGGGTATTGTGAGTCGCCGAGTGTTTTGTTCTATGGCTTTGAACCAAGTGGGGGAGTCTGCTATTGACAATTCAATTTCATGGTTATATGTAAAATTTTAGTTTTGGCCTGAGGCATACTTGTGGATTAGTTATGACTGGCAGAGGTTGAGATCGAGGATGACTCGAGTAAGGAAATTCCTGGATAAGGGTTAGATTGCACTTTATGAATATGAAAATCATGGAATGATTAAGTTGTTATTTTGAAGGATGTAATGCGCACGAAGTATAAATTTAATTGGCGGTGTTAAGGCAGGGATACTTTTTTGGGTGTTGTTGTGCTAATGGAGCATGTGTCTTATATAATATCCGTGATCTTATATAATCGGGGTAAGTTATGGGAAGTTTAATGTAAAGAAGATATACGGGCAATTTCAAATAAAAAGAATCAAAAAATTGTAAACTTATCATCGTATAATCATCAATTCTTCTATACTTATATCTATATCTATATTATACTAGTCTTAGGGCCAGCACTTTAAGCGTGTAACCATATGAATGAGTATATAGTTTTAAAGAATTAGATAAATATTGTCCATCTGTTTTAATTTATATTACGTAGTTTGACTGAATATAACATTTAAGAAAGTAAAAAATCAAAACTTTTGAAACTTGTGATCGTAGACATATCATTTATTTGAATGACTATAAAAGTTTATCATTAAATATAAAATAAAATATTCATACTGGGTTATTTCTAAATTTTAAAAAGTATTATTAGTTTCTTAAACGTACTAAAAGAATAGCATTATGATTTTTTGAACGAATGGAGTATTTGAGCTCAATAAATAAAGAAATTTTGTACCACGAACGTTACCGATGCCTAGTTGCGATTTGAGAACATTTGTGTGAATACTCGTACAAATTATTGTTATTATTATAATATAATACTAAACAAATAAGTACCACAAAAATATATTTATCAAGAACTCTTCAAAAAGTTGTTAGATAACACAAATTGAAAGGTAATACTTTGGTCCTTTAGAAATTTGGAAATGAAGTTGTTGGCCTTTGGCGCATAAAAAAATTGATTAGTGCCAATATAAAATAATCAAAATTGAGTTACTAATATGTTACAACAAATAACTAAATTTATAAAAATAATACAGAGAACTGCCATTTGTTGAAAAAAGTTAAAAATTAAAAAAAAATTAATAGCAACCCATTTAGAATATATTTTGTCTTCTTCTATTTCATTTTTATTGGTTCAACTTTGCATTTTACTGATTTGATTCTTATTACTGACTATAACCGAGTTCAGTGTATTTTCTGATTTCTTTCCTATTAGACACTTGACCCTTTTTTAAACTTGAGTTGCAAATCGACCTTCAAATTTTAATTATTTAGGATTGACCTTCTTGCTTAATTAGTGCTTAAATGAGATTTGGGTTAATTATAAAGTAAAAGGGAAAGTTCAGACTTTATCCCCAATGTTTTAATTATTACACTTTAGTCCCAATCTATATAAATATAATATTTCCAGATTTTTTTAAAAAAGAAAAAGAAAAAATCCAAGACCCCCGTTAAAGGGGTTTATTAAGGACCATATGTTTATTGTTACGACCCAATTTTTCCTATAGCCCGTGATGGCGCTCAACGTCGCTGCTAGGCAAGCCAACGGTGAACTAACCGTAATGCTATATTCTTCCTTGGTGGAAGAGTTATAGTTATCTTCAACTTCTAACCCGCCCTTGTCTTGGATAAAGTTCTCTTCGAGTAAGGAGTCCTTCTCCCTATCATTTATGCAACCTTTTCGATCATGAGATTTCAGATATAACAATTTAAGCTTATCTCCTTTACGTGCATCCCTTATGCTCGAATATGCCCGTATCTGTGTATACTGTGTATGAACCTGATTCATGCTTGAGTTCCTTTGTCAATCATCAAAACAAACTTCACTTGTGCCAACAATCGTAGTAAGCATGTATACATTCATAAGCGTGAGATTGATGTCGGTCTTCTTCTTGTACTCTGCATTATAAAGGCGCCAGCAATCGTGAAAGCAACTGCTTCTAATAGATTAAAATAAAGGATACTATGTTGCCAAAAAGATACGATGCACTAGCAAAATATAAATTTTTCTGTTATAACGCACAAAGCTGCGAAAAATATAGAACTAAGTTCAAATGAATATCTTTATAAATCTACAAAAAATTTGAATATGTTTTTTGTTTTTGTTTTTCTTTTTGTGTATATTACAGCTCCAAAAGTCCTCTTTCCAACAGCACAAGTGGATCGTAGTTTCAACATGCCTTCCGAGAAATATAATTTTTTAGTCAAAATGCGTTAAACTGTGAAAAACAGAATTACATTAATTCAGAACTAAATTCAGTATAAATCTACAAAGAATCTGAATGTGATTTTTGTATATATTTTATTCCAAAAATCCTCTCTCCAACTGTACAAGCGGATTATATAATCGGTGTGCCTACAGAAAGATATACATTTTTAGTCAGGGCGCGTAAAATTATAAAAAGAAGAATGACAGTAATTCAGAATCGAGTTCAAAGAAATATTTATATAAATCTACAAAGAATTTCGACCTAATATTTCTATATATTGTAGTTCAAGAAGTTCTTTCCAACGGCATAAGCGTATCATAATTTCGACTTCCAACATGCTAAATAAAATAATGCTATGATCTTAAGAAAAATAAATTTTATAGTAATTAAATATTCTAAAAGTAAACAGAAGAAACCTACCTCCTCAACAATTGTCAGATTAAAATTCAAAATGCTTCTTTAAATACTGCATTTGTAGTTTTAGCAGTTATTCGTCCATTTCATTATAAATAAAAATAGTTAATTTCTTTTTAGTTGTCACTCGGGAAAGTGCAACATATAATAAAGGCATCAGAGAAAATATGTTGTGATGCTATTTTCTAATAAAGTAACACACTTGTGGTGCTATTACTAAGTACGATTATATTCTAATATATAATCAATATTCAACTAAAACCCTAAGGAAAGAATGCTTCTTGTTACAGACAGCTGAATAACTTTGGAGAGATACCTAACGAAGGCCAAAGCACACTAGGCTAATACTCTTTCCAAACTAACAGCCAAATATGCTTCTAAAAAGGAAGAAAGCACAAATACCACCCATGTATTTGTTTTTCTTTTCATATTAGGGGAGCTTTTCATGATATGGGGAGGGGTTGATCTTTATCAACAATTGTTCCGGCCATAATACGAACTTGAAGCCTATACCTGCAACTAAATTTTGATTAACCTTATAGACTTCCTTTTTATATGTTTTAAATTCATACAGTATACTCGTCATTGTTATTGAGAACGAGAATATATATTGAAATAGAAAGTAAAACAGTACTGTAGAAAAACAAGTCTTAAGAGAAAAAAGTAAGACTTAAAACTATACAGATGAACTATTTTCATTATTGTGCCAATCCTACTCTAGACTGTCTCCTTTGCGGGCTTTAAGCCATTCCCTTGTGGCTTTGGTTCTGCATCATCCACGAACTTCTTCCAGTACCAATGCTCTCTCCAAACTTGAGACATCTCTTCAATTGGTATATTCTTTGTTTCGGGCACGTAAAAGTAGACAAACACGGTCATGATTAACACAAAGGCCGCAAAGAAGATAAATAGACCAAACTTCATCCCACATAGCATCTTCAAGAAAATTTGTGCAACTCCGAAAGTGAAAAACATGTTCATGGAGACAGTAACACATTGTGCTGCAGATCGAACTTCCAATGGAGAAATCTCACTCGGAACCAACCATCCTAACGGACCCCATGAATATGCAAAGTTAGCAACGAATACACAGATGCAGACAACAACTAAAGCTGCAAACCAAAGTGGCAAATCTGCTGCATTCCCTGTTGTTCCGAATTTTGCCCCAATAAGAGCTGCCACTGCTGTTTGGAATATAAACATGAAGATTCCACCCCAGAAGAAGAGTATTCTCCTCCCAAACTTGTCCGTACAAAAGACGGAAATAAAAGTTGCACCCACGTTGACACCGCCAGTGATAGCAGCTGACATAAGCGAAGCGTTACTCTTAAACCCTAATGTTTGGAAAAGCACAGGAGCATAGAACATGACCACGTTAATTCCCGTAAGCTGCTGTAACGATGGTATCAGAATTGACAAAACCAACTGCGGTCTATGCTTTCGGACGAATAAAAGATTATTCCATGGCCTTTCTACTTTCTTGGATGCTTCACTCGCCATAACAAGGTCATTAAATTCAGCATTCACATTATCAACTCCTCTGATCTTTTTCAACAATTGTTCTGCCTCCTCTTTCATTCCCCTGTCTATCAACGAACTCGGACTATCAGAGAGAAACATGGACGAGCACAGGATGACTAGTGCTGGCACCGCTGCACCTCCTAAGCTAACCCTCCAACCCCAACCGCCAGACATTTTGCTAGTTCCAAAGTTGACCAAATTCGCTATCAGAATCCCAATGGTGATGGCCATTTGGAATAACACGTTGAAAGTCCCCCTGTATTTGTAGGGAGCAACTTCTGACAAATAAATAGGGACAGATTGATTAGCAAATCCGACACCAATCCCCAAAAGAATACGACCCAAGATGAGCATGCTAATATGGATAGCAGCAGCGTTGAGGACCGCGCCTATCAAGAAAAAGAGACCTCCAAGGGCCATGGTAACTTTTCTGCCACGTTTTTTACTAACATGAGAAGCAACAATGGACGCAAACAGGGCAGCCACGTAGAGAGATGACGTGAAAAGGGTCAACAACTGGCTGTCGAACTTACAGTACTGGTTGGTCGAGGTGTTCAAAGCCTCTTTTTGGTAAACAGACATGAAGAAGCGTTTGAGAAAAGGATCCATGGAAGTAACTCCACCTGAAATTCCAATGTCGTAGCCAAAGATCAACCCTCCCATGGCTGCCATGATACAAGTCATGGCTACGTACAATGTTAGCTTCCCTGGATACTCATCTGGATTGTCTCCGCCACCGCCCGGGATAAAGTTTCCACCAGCCATGAAGATATTGATCAAAGCAATTCTATGCAGTATAAAGAAACACACAAGGAAGATTATTAAAGTGTTTGAGATGGTGTCCTTAGGCGTGGTAGAGAAGGGTATATATAGATGTCAAAAACCGAGATCGAATAGGTTTATAACTTGCAAAACTAGTCGGATTAGGATATCCTTTTATTCTTCTTTTGTCTTTTTTTTGTACTTAGTTTGTTTATGACTTACAAAATTAGCCGCATATAACTTCCTAGGTTGAGTAGGATATGGAGTGTTTCTTTTCATGTCATAATTCTGTATATAATATCGGTGATCTTATATAATCAGGATAAGTTATGGGAAATGTAATGTAAAGAAGATATACGGGCAATTTCAAATAAAAAGAATCAAAAAATTGTAAACCTATCATCGAATCATCATTAATTCTTCTATATCTATATCTATATCTATATTATACTAGTTTTAGGGTACGCACTTTACGCGTATAACCATATGAATGAGTATATAGCTTTAAAGAATTAGATAAATATTGTCCATTTGTTTTAATTTATATTATGTTGTTTGACTGGATATAACATTTAAGAAAGTAGAAAATGAAGACTTTTGAAACCTGTGATCGTAGATATACCATAACATTTGAGTGACTATAAAAGTTTATCAATAAATATAAAATAAAATATTCATGCTTTTATTTCTAAATTTTAAAAAGTATAATTAGTTTCTTAAATGTAATAAAAAAATAGCATTATAATTTTGGAACGAATGGAGTATCAAATAATGTATTTGAACTCAATAAATAAAGAAATTTTGTACCACAAAAGTTACCAGATACCTAGTTGTGATTTCTGAGAACTTTTGTGGGAATAGCCATGCAAATTGTTGTTATTTTTGTAATATAATACTAAACAAACAAGTTCCACAAAAATATATTTATCAAGGACTTTTCAAAAAGTTGTTAGATAACTGTAACGACCAGATCGGTCATTTTGAGTATTTACGCTCCTTTTAACTATTTGAAGTCTTGAATAGCTTCATATGATGTATTATGACGTGTGTGAGTTGTCGATTTTGGTTTTCAGGTATTTCGGAATTAGTTCGGAAGAATGAATCTCATGTTTGAAGCTTTAAGTTGGAAGAGTTGATCAAGTTTGACTTTTTAGTATTCGACCTCGGATCGGAGTTTTGATGATTCCGTTAGGTCCGGAGGTGATTTTGGACTTGGGCGTATGCCCGGAACTTTATTTGGATATTTCTAGAAGGTCTCGACACCAATCAGCGAAAGTTGGAAATTTGAAGGTTTGGAAGGTTCATAAGTTTGACCGAGAGTTGACTTTAATGATATCGGATTCAGATTGTGGTTCTGGAAATTTCTATAGCTTCTTTATGTCATTTATGACTTGTGTGAAAAATTTGAAGTCATTCCGGATTGATTTGATACGTTTCGGCATGCGTTCTGAAAGTATGAAGATTCAAAGTTCATTAAGTTCGATTTGAGGTGCGATTCATGATTTTTATGTCCTTAGAATTTGAGGCCTTGAGTAGGTCCGTATTATGTTATGGGACTTGGTGGTATATTTGAACGAGGTCCCAAGTGGCTCGGGTGTGTTTCGGGGTGAGTTTTGAATGAGTTTAGGCATTTCGACACTCTGATGATGTTCTGGGACAGTTAGAAGTGCGAAAGACACATTTTGGAGTGCTGAGGCAAAGCCTCATGTGCGGACCGCAGAGGAAATGTGTGGACCGCAAAGGAAATGTGCGGACCGCAGAAGAAATATGCGGACCGCAGAAATCCTTTTGCGGCCACAGAAAGGGGAATCTGCAGGTTTGATAGTCTGACTTCGAAAGCTTATATCTTTTAATCTATAAAGAATTTGGATATCCAAAAACGAAAGTTGTAGCCCTTTGAGTCTATTTTCAGAAAAGTAAACCATTCTTCATTTGAGCATTTGTACCGAAAGTTATGGCCAATTTATTGAAGCCTAGTAGTGCAGTCACTGCTAAAGTGCGACCGCACAATTTGGATTACGGCAGCGGAACTTGGAATGTACGGACCACACAAGAAATGTGCGGTCAACACAATGGTAAATCAGATAGTTGTACTTTATAAACGAGGATTAGAGCATTATTTCGTATTTGGACTTTTGGGAGCTCGGGTTTTAGCTATTTTTTGTGGGATTCTCAAGAAATTCATCGGGTTAAGCTATGCTAACTCGGATTTGGTTAACATACATGAATATATCATTGTTTTCATCATTTAATTAGTATTTTAAGATCGAAATTTGGGAAAAATTGTACAAATTTCATAAAACGAATTTTTGAGATTTGAATGTCTATTCGGAGTCGGATTTGAGTGAAATTAGTATGGTTGGACTCGTAATTGAATGGGTTGTCGGATTTTGTGAGTCTCGTCAGATTTCGAGATGTGGGACCCACTGCCGACTTTTCGAGCGTAGTTAGACATATTTATAAATTGTTAATTTGTAAGCATTGGAGTATATTTTGATTAATTTGCACGTTGTTTGACTAGTTTCGAATCGTTTGGCTTGGAATTAAGGAGATAGGAAGGTGTTCGGAGGTTAATACGCGTGGAATGGAATTTCCAGAGTAATGTTTATCTTGCTTGGCATTGGATTCGGCTTGTTCGAGGTAAGTAACATTTCTAAACTTGGAGCTGAGGGTATAAACCCCGAAAATACATATTATATGATTTGTTTGGGGGTGACGCACATGCTAGGTGACGGGCGTGTGGGCGTGCATCGTAGAAACTGTGACATAATTGATTCCGTGGAATTGTGTAATTATCATGTTTAGCCTAATGTCTCATGTCTACGTGTTTTAACTCTTACTTGCAATTTGTGCACCTTTCTTAGTTGAATTACTTATTTCCTTGATTTCATATTTAGTCTTTAACTGTAGGATTCCTTGCTATAAATTTTTCGTTCCATAGGTTATGAGTGGGGTATTTAATTTTGGGACTACGAGGTGTATCTTGGGAGCTCCCCTGTTGCATATTTAATTTTGGGACTACGAGGTGGTACCTTGGGAGCTCCCCTATTGCATATTTACTTTTGGGACTACGAGACAGTGCCTGGGGAGCTCCCTTGTTGCGTATTTACTTTTGTGACTACGAGGCGGTACCTCGGGAGCTCCCCTGCTGCATATTTACTTTTGTGACTACGAGGAGGTACCTCGGGAACTCCCCTATTGCATATTTACTTTTGGGACTACGAGGAGGTACCTCGGGAATTTCCCTATTGCATATTTACTGTTAGGACTACGAGACAGTGCCTCGGGAGCTCCTTTGTTGCTTATTTACTTTTGGGACTATGAGGCGGTACCTCGGGAGCTCCCCTGTTGCATATTTACGTTTGGCACTACGAGGCGGTATCTTGGGAGTGCCCCTGTTGTTTATTTTTCTGATATCGATACTATAGCACGTGAGTTGCCCGTGCGGATTAAAACACTTGGGCTGAAGGAGCCCCTCTGGAGTCTGCACTCCCACAGTGAGGGCAGTTGATTTTATATTTTTTGGATGGACTTTCGTAGGCATGGATCTTGCCCGAATCATTTACTATATTTGGAATGGAGTTCTCTGGGATGAATTAGCCCTGTACAATATTGAGTGACTGAATGTCAGTTATTATTTATATATGGGATTGATCTTCCCTAGGCTGGATTGGCCATACACAGTACTGAGTGATTGAGTACTCTGAGAGTGTGAGTACATGAGTTCATCACTGTGCTGCATTGCATTAGACATGCATACTTGATATGTAGGCATGGAGAAGTATTTTTCCTCATGCCATCTGATAATGAAATTTCTTATTTGTCGTTAAAGTTTTTAAGGAAAATCATAGATTTCAGACTTACTCATATTTCCGGTGATTTTGGGCAAAATATTTGAGTTTTACTGTTATACTTGAAAAGAAAATGTTTATTTTCTGGAATTGTATACGAGCTGAGTATTCTATTATTGAGTTATTACTTGTGTTGCTTTAAATTGTATTGTTATGAGCTGTTATTGGTTATTGGTGTGGACTCTGACCTTGGTACAAGCTCATCACTACTTTTAACCTAAGGTTAGGTTTGTTACTTATTGAGTACATCGGATAGGCTGTACTCATACTACACTTCTGCACCTTGCGTGTATATTTTGGATGTTGATGATGCTGTACATGGCAGGAGCTAGCATTGAAGATGTACCTGCGATCAGTCACAGCTGCCTCTTGTTCTAGGTAACTTTAGAATTTAAATCTGTTCATGTATATTTCAAACAGATGGCATATTTTTATTTCAGATCAGCTTGTAAATTCTAATCTTAGAAGCTCATGGTTTGTACTACCAGTCCTTGAGGAGTGTATTAACATCAGTTAAATATTAATTGAATGGGATTGTTGTTATTTGGCTTACCTAGCGGGTGAGACTAGGTTCCATCACGGCTAGTTGGATTTTGGGTCGTGACAAGTTGGTATCGGAGCTCTAGGTTCATAGGTTCTACAAGTCATGAGCAAGTGTCTAGTAGAGCCTTGCGAATCGGTATGATGACGTCCATACCTATCTTCGAGAGGCTACAGGGCATTTAGGATAAATTTTCTATCTTTCCTTCCTTATCGTGCGATATTGATTCAGCTTAACGCGTAACTCTTTGAATTCCTTCCATGCATTCGTATGCGCATGTGAGCGCTCGGTATCAGCCGTGCATCATCGACTTGTGAATTCCATGGATGAGGTGCGAAATGTGATTTCTGTGTGCTGATGATGGGCAAGTCTGGAAGACTTGAGGCTAGGTTACGACCGTAGCTTAGGCTTGGTAGTTTCAGTTGTGTGAGCACGTGCTTTTGGACTTATAAGTCCGGTAGTGTCCCTACTAGCAGAGTTGTGGCTTAAAGAGTGGTTGGGTGACCATATGATGAGTATGGTGTGACTGAGAGATGTGTCTAGGTGGTTTGAATATGACAGGAAGAGTTTGTTTGGGATGTGAAAAGGACTATTAGGTGCTTGATTCCTGTCTTGATGTGACATATAGTCTCGAGTTATGACCTAGGAAGATTAAGTGATGGCGTAGTAGTTGTGGCTGTGAAAGGTTATAAAGAGATGTCAGTTTGAAGCTAAGTAGGTGGGCTATCACCTGCGGGGTAAACTGCGGATGTGCGATCATTACGATATTGTGTGGAGGCTTTCTTTTCTACCAGTGGGGTGTGTGTGTTGAGATTTAAATTTGAAATGGTCAAGGAAGTCGACCTGACTGTCACGAGAATGAAGGCGAGCTTAGTAGATGAATTGAGGTACTATACGGGTTGCGTTGCATGAGCTTTTGTGAAAATGTAGTTGAATCTCATTGCGAAATTATGGCAATAATTGAGTAAGGGTATTGTGAGTGGCCGAGTGTTTTGTTCTATGGCTTTGAGCCAAGTGGGGGAGCCTGCTATTGTCAATTCAATTTCATGGTTATATGTAAAATTTTAGTTTTGGTCTGAGGCATACTTGTGGATTAGTTATGACTTGCAGAGGTTGAGATCGAGGATGACTCGAGTAAGGAAATTCCTAGATAAGGGTTATATTGCACTTTATGAATATGAAAATCATGGAATGATTAAGTTGTTATTTTGAAGGATATAGTGCGCACGAAGTATGAATTTGATTGGTGGTGTTAAGGCAGGGTTACTTCTTTGGGTGTTATAGTGCTAATGGAGCATGTGTCTTATATAATATCCGTGATCTTATATAATCAGGGTAAGTTATGGGAATATTAATGTAAAGAAGATATACGGGCAATTTCAAATAAAAAGAATAAAAAATTGTAAACCTATCATCTTATCATCATCAATTCTTCTATATTTATATCTATATCTATATTATACTAGTCTTAGGGCCAGCACTTTACGCGTGTAACCATATGAATGAGTATATAGCTTTAAAGAATTAGATAAATCTTGTCCATCTGTTTTAATTTATATTACGTAGTTTGACTGGATATAACATTTAAGAAAGTAAAAAATCAAAACTCTTGAAACTTGTGATCGTAGACATACCATAATATTTGAGTGACTATAAAAGTTTATCATTAAATATAAAATAAAATATTCATGCTGAGTTATTTCTAAATTTTAAAAAGTATTATTAGTTTCTTAAACGTACTAAAAAAAGTAGCATTATGATTTTTTGAACGAATGGAGTGTTTGAGCTCAATAAATAAAGAAATTTTGTACCACGAACGTTACCAGATGCCTTGTTGCGATTTGAGAACTTTTGTGGGAATACCCGTACAAATTATTGTTATTTTTATAATATAATACTAAACAAATAAGTACCACAAAAATATATTTATCAAGGACTCTTCAAAAAGTTGTTAGATAACACAAATTGAAAGGTAATACTTTGGTCCTTTAGAAATTTGGAAATGAAGTTGTTGCCCTTTGGCGCATAAAAAGATTTATTAGTGACAATATAAAATAATCAAAATTGAGTTACTAATATGTTACAACAAATAACTAAATTTATAAAAAAAAATACAGAGAACTGCCATTTGTTGGAAAAAATTAAAAAGTAAAAAAAATTAATAGCAACCCATTTAGAATATATTTTGTCTTCTTCTATGTCATTTTTATTGATTCAACTTTGCATTTTACTAATTTGATTCTCATTACTAACTATAACCGAGTTCAGTGTATTTTCTGATTTCTTTCATCCACAATATTCTTCGTATGGAAATAAATTTATGTATCACAAAGATTCGGTTAATTAAAAAATAATTTTATTCGTGTGATAAATTTGAAAAAAATATTTTAATTTATTTCCTCTTAGATACTTGACCCTTTTTTAAACTTGACTTGCAAATTAACCTTCAAATTTTAATTATTTAGGATTAACCTTCTTGCTTAGTTAGTGTTTAAATGAGATTTGGGTTAATTATAAAGTAAAAGGGAAAGTTCAGACTTTATCCCTAATATTTTAATTATTACAGTTTAGTCCCAATCTATATAAATATAATATTTCCAGATTTTTTTAAAAAAAAAAGAAAAAATCCAAAAACCCCCATTAAAGGGGTTGATTAAGGACCATATGTTTATTGTCACGACCCAATTTCTCCTATATGCCGTGATGACGCCCAACGTCGCTACTAGGCAAGCCAACGGTGAACTAACCATGTAATTGTTCTTTTTGATAATTTCAGAGTAGTTGAATTTCATTTATTAAGAAAATAAGGAGTAGAAAATTAAAGTAAAGCGAAAACTAATGAAAGAGCAAATGCAGTGAAATAAATGCTCAAAAATCATAAAGTCTACTAGCTCTGTTCCAAGCCTGGTGTCACAAGTGTATGAGCAACTAGTAGAATATGCAAAACACTAAGCTACTGTCTGAAATAGAGTAGACAGAAAATAAATGCAAAATAGAGACTCCGGGTGCTGCAGAACGGACTCAGAAAGCAGCTCACCACTAAGCTTCGGGATAACGGGGGTGCGCGCTGGAATGACTGTCAGATGCACCTGTCATCCTGCACGATTAGTGGAGAAGTGTAGCGTGAGTACATAAACAACATGTACCCAGTAAGTATCCAGTCTAACCTCGAAGAAGTAGTGACGAGGGGTCGACATCGACACTTACTATGGGCTAACAATAAAATGCAGGAATGCTAAATAGGCATAGAATATGTGAATAATAATATTAACACAAAAGCATACAGTGATTAAATGATTCTTTAACTAATAATAAATTCCAAAAATCTTTCACTAACACAAATTAATTCCAAATAAATTTCGGGCAAATAAATAAATTATAACCTCTCAATTCATGAAAATAATATCAAGTGTATTCGGGGCTCTAAGCATTAACACGCACGATTTATGCCGAGGTCATACGGCCCGATCCAGAATAATATGTACACTGCCGAGGGTCGAACAACACGAACCATAGATGCATCTATTATACTACCGAAGCGTTCGGCCCGCTCCACAAGAAGAATGAATACTCTATGAACATCCGATTTAAAAGCTATTACAAGACTAAAACATACGGAAGCACAATTTCTATTAACAGTCAAGTAACCCGCCAAAATTCAAATGAGTGAAATTCGGTCTTTAAGAATCCTTTAACAAGTTTCAATATAATTTAGGCACTTAAATTAACAAGTAGAGTGCAAACATTACGAGTTCATGATTTGGGTCCTAAAACTACCCGGACTTAATCATAATGAGTAGCTATCCACGGACTCTCGTCACCTTGTGTATTTCCACAATTAGAAGCAAATAGTAATTTAAAACACCTATTGGGTAAATTACCTCTTACAAGGTTAGGCAAGAGACTTACCTCGTCTCAATATTATGAATACAGTTTAATAAAAAAAATAGCTCTAAAATATTAAACAGAATAACTCATAGGACATAACTGTATAAACCTATTTTTTGGACTATAATACCTTCTATGCTAATTTTTTTAAATATTTAAGATTTTAAAATTAATAAAATTTTATCTATTAAACTCTTATTAAAAATATAAGGAAGGTTCAGTAAAATTAATTTCATAAGAATCCTCTGTATTGGTAATACATTACCATTTCATAATGTCCAATACCAATGAATAATAAAAGTAATGTTAAATGGACTGTATAAAGCACTGAAATTGAAAAAAAATATCCCCACGATAATATATTTTTATATTATATTTGAATTACTTTAATCCTGAAATAAAAAATTTTATTATTAATTTTTCGCATAATATTGAAAAATATATCCAACTATTAAAAAGAACTAAGAAAATATTTAAGAATATAAATGTGTGAGAAAGAGAAAGAAAAATAGTTTGTAACGATCCGACCGGTCGTTTAGAGCTCTAGCGTGTTGTTCGGCGGTTTGAGGCCTTGAGTAGCTTCATTTCATGTTTTATCACTTGTACGCGTAGTCGGAATCGAATTTCGGGAAGTTCGAAGTTGATTCGGATGGAAAATTCTCAATTCGGAAGCTTTAAGTTGGAAAAGTTTACCAAGGTTTGAATTTTGAGTAAACGACCTCGGAATCGGGATTTGAAGGTTCCAATAGGTTCGTATGATGATTTCGGACTTGGGCGTATGTTCGGGTTGAGTACCGGGTGGTCCGGAAATATTTCGGCGCTTATTGTGGAAAGTTGGCATTTAGAAGGTTTTAGAATTTCCTAAGATTGATTTAAAGTGAACTTTGATTTTATTGATGTCCATTTGGGATTCCGAGCCTTGGAATAGGTCGTATCGTGATTTGTGACTTGCACGTAAAGTTTGACGTCATTCCGGAATATTTAAGCGCGATTCGACGCATTCGGTGAAGTTTGAGAGTTCGAAAGTTGAAATAGGTGTTTTGATCGTCGATTCGTATTTTTGGATGTTGTTTGATGCGATTTGAGGCCTCGAGCAAGTTTGCATCATATTTTTGGAATCGTTGGTATGATTGGACTGGGTCCCCGGGGCCTCGGGTGTGTTTCGGATGGGTTACGGGTCATTTCGCCACGTTTGAGCTGCTGTTTTTAAGATCTGGTGCATCCTTCTTCGCGATTGCGAAGAAAGGGCCGCAATCGCGAAAAGCAAAGTGGTATTCCAGGCCTTGGGAATCGCGATCGCGTAGAAGGATTTTCTACTGTCAATAGTCTGACTTCGGGAGCTTATATCTTGCAATCTATAAGGAATTTGAGGATGATCCAAAATATTAGTTGTAGCCCTTGGAATCTAGTTTTAAACATTTGTCATTTGGAAATTTGTACAAAAAGTTATGCCCATGATATTGAAAGGTGTCTGTGAAGAGGAAACAAAATTTGTACATCGCGATCGCGAGGTTTTGGCCACGATCGCGATGAAGGAAAACGATGCTGGAACTTTTGTTAATCGCGATCGCATGGATAATGATGGCAATCACAAAGAAGGAGGCCTGGTAGGAGTATTAAACATCTAATTTCGGGATTTTGTGGGGCGATTTGGGGTGATTCTTGAAGATTGTTTTCGCCATATATCATAAGGCAAGTTATTCCTACTTGTTTTGAGTTAACTACATGGGTTATATATGGATTTTAACATGAAAATAATGATAGAAATTATGAAAATTTTGGAAGAAAACCCAAAAATGATATTTTTAGATTTTGACCACGAAATTGGACATGGAATTAGGAATACATTATCTATTTGAGTTCGTGGTATTATGGGTAATGCTTATCTTCGAACATTTTCAGAATCCGGGTATGTGGGCCTGAGGGTTGACTTTGTTGACTTTTCAAGCAGATTTGGGAATCATTATAAATTGTTAAATTGTAAGCATTGGAGTATATTTTGATTGATTTTCACGTTGTTTGACTAGTTTCGGAACGTTTGGCTTTGATTGAGGTGTTAGAGAGGCGTTGGAGCCGGTTATGGAACTTCAGAGCGAGGTAAATCTCCTGTCTAACCTTGTGAGGGGGGAACTACCCCCTAGGTGATGTAATTGTCATGTGCTAATAGTTGTGGGAGCTACGTACGCATGAGGTGACGAGAGTCCGTACGTAGCTAAATCATATTTATGTCCAGATAGACTTAGGACTTAATCATGTATTATTTGAATATATATATATATATATATATATATATATAGTAGGCCGAGCCTTATCACCTTGAGTTGTTGGAATGTTATTTGAGAAACGGTAAAGGTTATATTCACTTTGTGCTCATGTGTATTGTAAGTACGTGTCTCGTAATTTGATAATTTCCTTCCTTTCTTATGGAGCGGGCCGAACGCCTCGGAAGTATAATAGATGCATCTATGGTTCGTGCCGCTTAACCATCGGCAGTGTACACATTATTCTGGATCGGGCCAAACGACCTCGGCATAATCGTGTGTTATATCGCTGGCAGTCCGAATATTCACGAGATTATCCTTCCACTGATGTCTGGCATTTTATATGGTATTCCTTATCGGCTTGTTACTAGTACTTGATACATCTGAACCGATGAGGTAGAATACAAGACTGAGGAATTCATACTTTAAAAGAAATATTTGGAAGATTAGATAACTTACAGATTTTCCCCATTATAGTTGTGTGCTTCACATCTGCTTATTGTTTTATTATATTTCCTTTGTTTGACCTCTAATAAGTGTCGATGTCGACCCCTCGTCACTACTTCTCCAGGGTTAGGCTAGATACTTATTGGGTACGCGCTGATTTACGTATTCATGATGCACTTCTGCACCAAATGGTGCAGGATCTGACAAGTTCATTTGATGATCATTTTGTCGCGTAGCCGTAGTTGTTGAGGAGACTCAGTGCGACCTGCATCCCAGGCTACGCATCGCAGTCCATAGAGTCCCCATCGTACTATTTATTTTATCCTGTCTTATTTACATTCCAGACATATGTTGTATTATTATTTTACTCCTTCGTAAATGCTCATACACTTGTAACACTGGATTTTGGGGTATACTAGTTGATGCTTACGATTCTGAATAGGATCATCGCCTTTCATTTATCTTATAAACTCTAATTTTGTATATTTTCTTGGATTTAAAAGTGTAAATTTCCTTTTCTTTTTAAAATTTATAATTTCAAAAATAATAAATTAAGTATTAAATTGATAAATCACTGTTGGCTTGCCTGACGGCGGCATTAGGCACCATCACGACCTATAGTGGATTTTGGGTCGTAACAGCTTGGTATCAGAGCTCTAGGTTCACTTGGGTCTCACGAGTCATGAGCAAGTCTAGTAAAGTCTTGTAGATCTGTACGGAGACTTCTGTACTTATCTTCGAGAGGCTACAAGGCTGTTAGGAGCACTTCCCTTCTTGATTCCTCATCGTTCGATTTGAATCCCTTGAGGCTTTTGCCTTTATTTCCTTCCTACTCAATCTTATGCGACGTGAAGCGCTTGTTATCAATTGGGCATCGAGTAGTTGTAGTGGTACCACAGATATGGTGCAGGATGTTTTTTCCTGTGTATTCGGGCAGACTATTATCGTCGCCTTGCGGAAGGATGTTCTGTTGTTTCAGCTCAATATATGTATTTCCAATTATTTCGAGGCTATGCACAACTTATTATGATATTCATGCATTGTTATCGCATAGTGTTGGTGTGATGGTAGGGTGATTATTTATGGATCGCGGTAGTTAATGACTCGAAAGGAGGATTTCAATGTTCATGGTTTAGAGGTTCGGCATTTAATTTCAGCAGAGGAAAGGCAATCGGTCTATGGATGTTCAGGCTTGGGTTGATGGAGTAACGAGACTTGATATTTTCGGGCGCGGTGAAATTCTCAATTGTGATGTGGTGTCGTCGTCCTTGTTGAACACATTAAGGTTTGCCGGTGTTACGGTCTTCTTCAATTTGCCTTCGGGGCAGGGTGTTGTAAAATGGTGTCGGAGAAGCGGTTGTGAGAGATAGTGGAGTGTAGCGGTTTCGGAATCGAATTGGTGTCTCTAATGTTGATGGCTCGAGAAAGATGATCTTATAGGAGGTTTAGAGTTTGTAGCAATTTATTAGTTCAGGTGCTACAGAGAAGGATTTTGATCTGAGGCAACATTTAGACAGCGAAGGATGAGGAAGGACATGGCGGGAGGTATCTCGTGGTGGTCAAATTACTAGTAGGTCAAGTATAAAGAGCATAGGTCGAGAAGTTTCTTAAAAGAGGTGGTTTAACCGAAGTGGGAGTGGAAAATTATCATATGGATTCTGTGGTAGGTAAAGCCACTTGCCTTGAGTAGAGCGATTTGGGAAACATGGTGGATAATGGCTAAGCCTATGCATTTCATTTGGGATGGCGGCTGCTGGACAGAGGAAGCTTAATTATGGCAGTGGGGAGTTTGCTGGAAATGAAGAGGTATGAAACGTGACTTCAAGTTTGGAATGTATTGTCGGACTTTCAGTTGACGTCAATGGGGAATGAACATACTTGTATAGCTGGTGGGTGAGCATGGTCTTAGGAGGGTTTACTGATTTCGTGGTAGTTGTACCCCGTGCAGCATCGTTGGGAGATGTCGGTATGGAATTCCACAGGTGGGCTATCTCCTGTGAGCAGGTTGGCGGTTGTGTGATTTTGATGAAGTTTCTACGAAGCGTTCTATTAACTATCCAGTGAGAGATCGAACAAGCAATTGTGGCTGATAATTCGGGATGTTTTATGAAAATTTTAAACAGGAGGTTTTAAGAATTTGGTAGGTTAACGGTGCAAGATCTTGGTGATTGAGAAGGGGGAATCTTTGCGCATTCTAGATTTATGTGATTGTAGCTTAAAGCTAAGTGGGGGAGCCCACCGTCTACGATTGGATTGCGTGGCTGTTTGCTTGTGCGATTCTGGTTATCGGTGTATTGGTGGGTTATTATGACTAAGGAAAGAAAACATCAGGGGTAATTCGAGAAAAGAAATTGATAAATGTGTGCTATATTCCGCCTTATCGATCATGTGCAGGTTTTGGGAAGACTCAGAGTTTATGCTTCTTGTGGATGTGATGTACAAGAAAAAGAGTTCAGCTAGTTGCTTCTTTAAGAGGGTGTTCATGTGCTAGTAGAGCTTTGGAGTTTGGTTATATCGGGGACCATATCAGAGTGGGTGACTCTCAACAATTGTCCTAGTGGGGGTTCAAGAATTAAAGTGCAGTGTGTAAGGATTTCAGGTCTGTTGTGTGGTTAAGGATCGAGTTGTTGCAGTGGATTATGAAGGGGGGTTGGAGTGTTCTATGTTATCATCGGTTCTGCGGTGCAGTATTAGAGGAAATGGAGAAATAGCTTCGGATTCGCGGAAGGTCTTGCAGAATGGGTGTACTAGTTGGAGATGCTATTGTGCGCTTGAGAAGGGTATGAGATGGTTCATGGGTATTGAGACGATGCGGTCTCACGATTCGGGTCACTCGGGATGAGTGCGGATTGAGTTCTTTATGTTGTGATTGGAGCTATTATTATCTCTAAGGCAGGTCATGAGTAAATTGAAAGAAGTTGGGTCGGTTAGTAATGGTTGAATCGGCATGATTATGGCAATGATCAGTTCCTTCGGCGTGTGAAGTTATACATGTGGTTTGTGGTTGTACGTGCGGGATTGACAAACACCATAACTTGATTGATTTTGGAGGTATTTGATTCAAATAGCCTTGTTGTGTAAATGGATTCTGGAAGAGGCATGGCGTTTTAGATCACGACTTAAGGTTTGTATTTTCTGCGGTTTGGGAATTCAATTGCGTGTTGCGTTGGTTCTTCTGAAATGATCTAAGTGAAGGGTTTCTAGCCAAAGAAGTATTTATCCTACTAGTAGCTCAGGGGTTAAGATGAATTCTTATACCCTTGCGTTCCGGCATGATAGGTGCAGTGAGCGGAATGGGATTTGGAAGTTGAGGATCAAGGTTGCGGCTCGGTGTTGATAAGAATGTAACGAGCTCGGATGAGCAAGGAAGAATTCATGGGATTCTTGATTTGCTTTACAGAATTACTACGGTTGGTGGTATGGATGTGCAGACTTGGCTACCTGGTGCGGAGGTCGTGGGAGTGTATCCCACGGGGAGATTTGTATAAGTCTTACATGTTGGTCACTTATTTGTTAAGGATTGAAACCAAGTATGGATATCGCTAATGTGAGAGTTTACGCCTAAAAAGCGCTCTAGTCATTTGGTTGTGGACTATGGAAGTTTGGTCCGGATTGGACAACTACTTGTGTGCATCATGAACAGGGCCATTGTGGATCCTTGAAAAGTTATTGGCCCAGTGTGGTATGATCAGAATCATTTTGAGGTTCGCTGGTGAGTCTAATGTGAATGTGTGCTCTACGTAAGGTCGGATGTGTTCATTCGTCATAGCATTGCTTAAGGAGGAGTCTTGGGGCGTCGGATATTATTCCCGTCGTCAGCTATTCCATGAAATACTCTATTGTGCTAGGTGGGTTGTGAAACGGCTTGATTATTCGCACATGTGTTGTGATCCCGTGTAGTTTGTGGTGTTATATGAGAAGAATGGCTCTCAAGATACATGTCATTTATTTTACCTTAGTCGTGCTTGGGTTTTTGTAGCGTATGGCGCTATCCGTCTCCCTAGGGTTGTATTATGCACTTGGCGTGCTTGTGGACGATATTCGAGCATTCATAGGTATAAGCATTACGACTTGATGGGTGTTTCCTTATTGATCGTTGTGTGGATTAGGTGGCACGCCGCCACGGATATGTTGTGTGGATCGGATTGCGCGCTATAACGATGTCATGCTTGGATCGGATTGCACGTCGTAACAATGCCATATTTGGTTCAGGTTGCACGCCGCAACAGTGTCATATTTGGATCGGGTTGCACACCACAACAGTGAGATGTTGAGTAGGGTTCCCTATACTTATTTTGTGTGTCTTGTTTCTCATCTGTGAGAAAGGTTCATAGCAGTTGTTGGCCGTTTTATTCGTTACGCGGGCTGGGTAGTTCCTTATCGGAGTTCGTTCTTCCTTATGAGTCATATTCGAGTTGTAGCTTGTTGGCGCTTTGATGGCGCTGCATGATATTTTAGACGGTGTTTGAGGTGGCTTATTACTCGAGCAGATTGTATTGGGTGGGATGAGGTTATTGGATATGATATCGGTGAGATCTGATTCAAGTTGGGTATATTAAAGAGAAAATATCGATATTCAGTTCAGAATGAGGTAATGATTCTTGTCAAGTGAAGATGCCCCATGATTTATTGTTTGGCAAAATGGCCTCCTGGCCACTTAAACTTGCACCTAATTGCCAAGCCGGTAAACGAACTTATAATTTTCCCATTTGAACACTTCAACTCATATATTTGTAAACTAATAAACCCCTTTGACCATTGACCATGCTTATGTGGCAGGAGCACAGGTAACATGGACAAAGTGCGTGCAACTCACATAATTAACGCGCGTGAGTACAATAATTTTGGATTAGAAAATTATAAAATTAGGGGAAAAAATTTAAAATAAAAAAGAAATAAAGAAATGCCTCCCCCCCCCTTCCTTTACCAATACACTCCTTCCCCCTTCTCCCCACCACCCCCTTTCTCCCCTTTCTCCCCACTCAAAATCCATTTTTTTCCTTTTACCTCCAAAAACAAACTAGCAAGTTTTTACTGTCAAAAGCATCCTTCAATCTTCTCCCAAGCTATTCTTCCACTAAAAGTCAAGGGTATAGTTGAGAAGGAAGATTAAGAATCCAAAAGTTGTATGCCGATTTTCGAATTTTACAGTAGCTTACTTCACCATGGTCATAATTTCGCAAGAACACAAAAAAACAATTTTGGAATTTCAGAAGAAATTAACGATGGCTTCAAAGTGGGGAAGCATTCTATTTCACCACTAAATTCATCTCCTCCTTCGCTACTAAACAAGCACTATTTGATGAAGAACTTTTCAGAATGTCTATGGTAACTTTCAAAGTATTCTTGTTTGATTTGGGTTCTTAAGATTTGATTGAAGAATAGGTTCTTGATGAATTTTTAAGAACATGATTATGGAAAAACGGGGGATGCTAATCATTTTGAATTTGGGGTTCGATCCGGACTTTATCGGCAATAGGTTCTTTTATCGATTTGTCTTTTGTTTGGGGGCGGGGGGTGTTTGAGTGGAGAAGAAAAGTAAAAGATATAATAAAATTTTGATAAACAATTTTTAAAATGGACCCACAAATAACACATGTCAAGCAATAAATAGTCTAACATATGATGTGTTGTACATGTCAGCGCAATTTATATACACGCTTTGTGAGATGTGTTTATTACCACTCATTCCATTAGGTTTAAGTGTTCAAATGGAAAAGTTAGAAGTTCATTTACCGGGTTGGCAATTAGGTGCAAGTTTAAGTGGCCACGAGGCCGTTTTGCCGTATTATTTTGGTAGGTGGTTATAAGTTTCTACACATTTCTTTCGTCATGGCAATATTGCGAGAGTCGGTCTAGGGCTTACATGTGTTATGAGGCGTATTGCGGGCATCGAATTCGTGAAATTGCAGCTACTGTGGTCAGAAGATCTTATTATGGGCATGCGAATTATGCGGTGCATGGTGTGATTTCAGCAAAGGTGCATGATCATGTTTTGATATAGTGTGTAATGATTGATGTAGTGTTCGTATGTTAGAATTTGGTCTCGTGGAGAATTCCGGATGTTAGAACTTGGTTCTAACGCTTGTTGGCTAAGAAAAAAAAGGAAGGATCATCAGTCTGGCTCAAGTTAATATGCGCACATGGGTTGTGGTGGCACGGGTAGGTGCACGAGGTGTTAAATGGTGATTTTGGACAACTCCGGAACAGTTCTTGGTACGTTCAAGGACGAACATATGTTTAAGTGGAGGAGAATGTAATAACCCGACCGGTCGTTTTGAGCTCTAGCGTGGTGTTCGGCGATTTGAAGCCTTGAGTAGCTTCACTTCATGTTTTATGAATTGTACGCATAGTCAAAATCAAATTTCGAAAAGTTCGGAGTTGATTTGGATGAAAAATTCTCAATTCGGAAGCTTTAAGTTGGAAGAGCTGACTAAGGTTTGATTTTTTAGTAACCGACCTTAGAATCTGGATTTGAAGGTCCAGTAGGATTATATGATGATTTCGGACTTGGGCGTATATTCGGGTTGAATATCGGGTGGTCCAGAAGCATTTCAGCGCTTATTGTGAAAAGTTGGCATTTTGAATGTTTTAGAATTTCCTAAGATTGATTTGAAGTGAACTTTGATTTTATTGATGTCCATTTGGGATTCCGAGCCTTGGAATAGGTTCATATCGTGATTTATAACTTGCCCGTAAAGTTTGGCGTCATTCCGAAATGTTTAGGCGTAATTCGGACGCATTCGGCGAAGTTTGGAAGTTCGAAAGTAGAAATAGGTGGTTTGATCGTCGATTCGTAGTTTGGATACTGTTTGGTGTGATTTGACGCCTCGAGCAAGTTTGCATCATGTTTTGGGAATGGTTGGTATGATTGGACGGGGTCCCGTGGTCCTCGGGTGTGTTTTGGACAGATTACGGGTCATTTCGCCACGTTTGAGCTGTTGTTTTTAAGATCTGGTGCATTCTTCTTCGTGATCGTAAAGAAAGGGTCGTGATGTTGAAGAGCAAAGTGGAATCCAAGGCCTTGGGAATCGTGATCGTAGAAGGAATTCGCGATCGCATATAAGGATTTTCTGCTATCATTGGTCTGACTTCGGGAACTTATATATTGCAATCTATAAGGAATTTGGGGGATGATCTAAAAAACGATAATTGTAGCCCTTTGAATCTAGTTTTCAGAAAGGAAAACCATTTGGCATTTGGAATTATATACAAAAAGTTATGCCTATTATACTGAAGGATGTCTGTGAAGAGGAAACAAAATTCGTACATAGTGATCGGGAGGTTTTGGCCGCGATCGCGATGAAGAAAGACGCTGTTGTAACTTTTGTTAATTGCGATCACATGGATAATGACCGCGATCGCGAAGAAGGAGGTCTGGCAGGATTATTAAACATCTAATTTCGGGTTTTTGAGCTTATTTATTCACTTTTAAGTTCTTGGAGCTCATGTGGGACGATTTGGGGTGATTCTTGAAGATCGTTTTCGCCATATATGATAAGGAAAGTTATTCCTACTTGTTTTTATTTAAATACATGGGTTATATATGGATTTTAACATGAAAATTTGATAGAAATTATGGAATTTTTAGAAAAAAACCTAGAAATGGTATTTTTAGATGTTGACCACGAAATTAGACATGGAATTAGGAATAAATTATGTATTTGAGTTCGTGGTATTATGGGTAATGTTTATCTTCGAAAATTTTTGGAATTCGGGCACGTGGGCCCGAGGGTTGACTTTATTGACTTTTCGATCGGAGTTGAAAATCATTATAAATTGTTAAATTGTCAGTATTGAGTATATTTTGATTGATTTGCATGTTGTTTGACTAGCTCGTGATCGTTTGGCTTTGAGTTGAGGTGTTAGAGAGGCGTTGGAGCCGGTTGTGGAAGTTCGGAGTGAGGTACGTCTCCTGTCTAACCTTGTGAGGGGGAAACTACCCCTTAGGCGATGTAATTGTTATGTGCTACTAGTTGTGGGAGTTACGTATGCACGAGGTGACGAGATTCCGTACGTAGCTAAAGCATGTTTATGTCCGGATAAACTTAGGACTTTATCATGTAATATTTGAATTATTTGAACTCATTCTGCTGGCTTAATTAATTGAATTTATAATTGGAGTTGATATATATATATATATTAGGCTGAACCTTATCACCTTGAGTTGTTGGAATGTTATTTAGAAACGGTAAAGGTTATATTCACTTTGTGCTCATGTACTGTATTGTAAGCACGTGTCTCGTAATTCGATAATTTTCTTCCTTTCTTGTGGAGCGGTCCGAATGCCTCGATAATATAATTGATGCATCTATGGTTCGTGGCGCTCAACCCTCAGCAGTGTACCTTCCCCAGCCTAAGAAATGGCTGTTGCGGCCGGAACAGAGACCGCCTGAGCAAGAATGGTACATACGGTTAGAATCTGAGCTAAGGCCTCCTGAAGGCCTGGAATCACGATGGGCATAGCTGGTTCCTAAGATGACCCCACTAGCTCAACTGTATCTGGTACCTGCTCCCGAGCTGGAGCGACTGGTGGGTCTGCAGGTGCTGCCCTAGCTGTTGTACGAACTGCACCCCTGCCCCTACCGCGGCCTCTGCCGCGACCTTGGCCTCCCGCGGCCCTAGCTGGTTGTACTGGTGGATGTCTATCCCGTCCAGTAGTACGTGTCCGCACTATCTGTGAGAGAATAGAATAACAGGAATTTAGTTACTGGAATCAACAAATCCGCACGATGAGATTACAAGAATGTGATATTTCCTAAGGGTTCGACAGCCTCTCGAAGATAAGTACAGACGTCTCCGTACCGATCCGCAAGACTCTACTAAACCTGCTCATGACTCGTGAGACCTATGTAACTTAGGCTCTGATACCAACTTGTCACGACCCAAAACCAACAGTCGTGATGGCGCCTGTCATGGAACTACGCAAGCCAATTACTTAACTATTCCAACATAACCAAAAGTTTTAAAAAGAAAAATACGGAAGCACTTAATATTTGAAGAAAACCTTTGAACACAGAAATAAAAACGCAACCTAATACAATCTCTATCAAAAATCAGGGTGTCATCAAGTAAATGAGCATCTACAACGGAAGATAGTCCAATACAATGTCTAAAGAGTAAAAAACAAAAACTGGAATATAAGTAAAGACAACGAAGGAGGGTCAAGGTTTGCGAACGTCATGCAGGTGACCGGGAGCACCTGAATCTGCACATGAGGTGCAGGGTGTAGCGTGAGTACAACCAACTCAATAAGTAACAAATCCAAACTTTGGACTGAAAGTATTGACGAACTCAACTAGCACAGTTCAATATAGAAGTAACAGTGCAGAAACGTAGGTATGCTTTCAAGTTCAGCAGATAAGCTCAAAACAGTAAAATAGATCAAATCTGAATGATAAGAAGAATATAACTTCTCTACTTCTACATGCTAATTTAGCCCAGGAAAGATCCATCCCCAAATATATACATCGACTGACCATTAGCCACCCAGTACTGAGTAGGGCCAATCCAGCCCGTGGGGAAGATCCATCCCTAGGTATATAATGCTTCGGACAAGATCCATGTCCAGGGAAGGTGCATCCCTCAATATAATCAACCGTGCTCACTAAGGGTGTGTGCAGACTCCGGAGGGGCTCCTTCAGCCCAAGCGCTATCATAAATCAGTATAACCGCTGCAGCGTGCAGCCCGATCCCATAAATGTCACTCATTGCCAGGCCCTCGGCGTCACTCAGTCATCAATCTCTCCAGTCTCTCTCACGGGCTCACCATGTCAATGAAACTAGCCCGAAAATAATGATATGATGCATTAATAAATAACAACAGAGACTGAGATATGATCTTAAATGAATGAATATGACTGAGTACGAAATATCAATGAAATCAGTAAGACAACAGAAAGAAACGACCACTATGGGTTCCAACAGTACCGACATCTAGCCTAAACATGATCCCGAGCAAGTTTAACAGCTCAATTACTTTATCACATGATGAAAACACGGACATCAATACGATAAGTCCACTATACGGTGCCATGGAATCGACCAGGTCACAATTCTCACGGTGCACGCTCGTCACTTGGCATGTGTGTCACCTCAACACAATCATATAACACATATTTCGGGGTTTCAAACCCTCAGAGCCAAGTTTAGAAGTGTTACTTATCTCAATCCAAGCTAAACTTTACTCCAACACGCCTTTGCCTCACAAATCGGACTCCAAATGCCTCGAATCTAACCATAAACAGTACGATACAATCAATACGGGCTAAAGGAATCAATTCTACAAGAAATTACGAAGTTATAACTCAAAAATTCGAAATCGGCTAAAAAACACCCTCGGGCCCACGTCTCGGAATCCAACAAAATCACCAAACCCGGAAGCCCATTTCAACCCCGAGTCTAACCATATCAAATTTACTCAAATCCGATAACAAAATCCCACTCAAAACCTCAAAAATCTAGTCCAAGAACTCTTCTTGACTTTCCTCAATTTTCCACTCCAAATCACAAATTTAATGATATAGTCAAAGGCATAATTGGAAAATTAACCAAAACTAGATATGATCACTTACCCCAAACACCTACGTGAAAATTCCTCCAAAAGTCACCTTTTACTGAGCTCCCAAATCAATTTTGTGATATGAACTCGAAACCCTCGTTTTCGAATCTTTTATTCTGCCTAGTTACACCTTCATCGCGAACGTGACCATCCTCCCGCGTTCGCGAAGCACAAAATAGTCTGCCCCTCTATTTTACCTTACGCAAATGCGGAGACATCCACGCGAATGTGAACTAATGCTTCCTCAAACCTACGCGATCGCGAAGAACAAACACGTGACCCCAGCTTCTGCCTCCTATACCTTACGCGAACGCGACCTTAGCCCCGCGTTCGCGAATCACAGCATCCCACAACTACGTGATCACATCCTCCTTCTCATGAACGCATAGAACAAATTATCCACTGTCCAGCTAAGCTTACGCGATCGCAGACCTTCCCACGCGATCGCGTATAAGAAAAACCAGATTAGTGCACCAGAAAATCTGCAACTATAACACCAAGTCCAAAATTGATCCGTTAACCATCCGAAACTCACCTGAAGCCCCCGGATCTCAATCAAACATACCATCAAGTCCCAAAACTTCATACAAACTTAGTCGAACCCTTAAATCACCTCGAACAACATCAAAACACGAATCATACATAGATTCAAGCCTAATGAACTTTAAATTTCCAAATCTCTACAACCGGCGCCTAAAACTATCAAATCACGTTCGATTGATACCAAATTTTGCATGCAATTCCTAAATGATATCATGGACCTGCTCCAACTTCCGGAATCAAAATCCGACCCCGATATAAAAAAGTCCACTCCTGGTCAAACTTCACAAAAATTCAACTTTCGCCATTTCAAGCCTAATTCAACTACAGACCTCCAAATCACAGTTTGGACACACTCCTAAGTCCAAAATTACCTAACGGAGCTAATAGAACCATCAAAATTCAAATCCAGGGTCGTTTACACATAATTCAATACCTTTCCAATTTAAGCTTTCCATTATGAGACTAAGCGTCTCAATTCATTCTGAAATCTCTTCGGACCCGAACCAACTAACCCAACGAGTCATATAACAGCTATAAAGCACTAAAGGAGCAATAAATGGGGGAACGAGGCTACAACTCTCGAAACGACCGACTGGGTCTTTACAAGCTGTTGAGGAGACTTTGTGTGAGCTGCATCCTAGGCTACGCATCGTAGTCCACAAAGTTCTCATCGTAATATTTATTTTATCCTGCCTTATTTACATTCCAGACAGATATTGTATTATTATTGTACTCCTTAGTAAATGCTCATACACATGTGACACCAGGTTTTGAGGTGTACTAGTTGATGCTTACGGTTATGCATATGATCATCGCCTTTAATTTCTCTTATAAACTATAATTTTGTACATTTCTGTGGATTTAAAAGTGTAAATTTTCTTTTCTTATTAAAATTTATGATTTTGAAAGTAATATATTGAGTAATTAAATTGATAAATCACCGTTGGCTTGCCTGACGGCGGCGTTAGTCGCTATCACGACCTATAGTGGATTTTGGGTCGTGACATTATTGGTAGAGTCAATACCACTAATGATTCTGCAAACATAAAGATCTAAAAGAGGAATTTCAAAATCGATTTTTTACTCTTTGAAAATAAAATTTATGGTGTATAAAATTATAATTACGATTAAATATTCAAAATAAGAGATAAACTAATATTAAGAATCTGAATCAACATGAAATAAATTATATTCTTATTTTAAGATTAAATAATTATATCTTTCAATTAATTATTTAGCAAGAGAATCTAATTCAATTATTTTTTAAATTCACCATATGAGTAAAATTATTTATCAAGTTACAAAAAAATATTTGGGTACATAAATTTATTTCATAAAAGAGCTATAGAGATTTAAAAAAAAGTAGAACACAAAGTAAAATTTTTAGTTAAGTATTAAGAATCAAAAGACCATATTAGTGTTTGAGAAAGCACAATCAGAACTAAATCCTGAACAAAAAAAGCTTTCAAGACTATATTATAAAGACCTAGTATAGCGGGATTATTCTTTGTAGATGCCTCCGGTAGAATCAAAATAATAATCCTACGTCATGCATTACTTTCAAATATCAGATCAAAAGGCATGATACTGTTAGCAAGAATAATAAGTGGTGTACCAGCAACGATTTTATTATGAGGTCATACAACTCACTTTAGATATAATATACTTTTTCAAACAAGTAAAATAACAATCACAAATATATCAAAGTAGAGCAATGGTGCTAAGTTTATAAGGAATTTTTTTTTGATAATATGGGATGAAGAGCTTATGGCTAAGCGTCAAACGCTCGAAACAATTGACCGGAGTTCTAGAAATACGTTGGATATCGAACTATTTGGTAGAAAAGTAAAAATTTGCGAGGTGATTTTTGTCGAGTGCTACCAGTAGTTCCAAAATCGACGAAAGCATAGGCTGTAAAAGCTAGCTTGGCAAAATTATACTTATGGCTTCAAATGAAAAAGATTCATCTAACAAGAAATATAAAAATAAAAACAGATCCAACATTTAGTAACTTCTTGCTTGGTGTCGGAAACAAAAAAGAACATCCAATAAAAGATGATTTGTTTCTTCTAGAACACTTGGTTATCAACCATAATACTAATAGTAATGCATTTAATAAGAAAAATATTTCTAATATTAAATTAAAATGCAATTGTGCAAATTATATAGTTTGTATTAAAGACACAAGCTGTACTCAGAGATTAATTTAGGAGTTTGTATTAAAACATAACAAATATCCTATAAAAATCGTAGAGGATATAATTATAAGATCTAACCGAACTTAAATTCGAAACTTGAGTTATACTATTAAGAAGAACTAGTATACGTACAAGCACGTTGCACAGATAATATAAAACATAATATTTTTAAAAAATAATTTTTAAAAAAATACGATAACACAAAGGAGCATTAAAATGCTACTGTTTTATGAACCATTGAATGCACTGGATATTCATACATTCAAGTCACGAGGAAATATAGTTATCCATTAGAAAACATCAAGTGAGGAAAGGACGTAGTTTAAAATATGACATATAGGAAAAACTAATTTGTGGTAGAACAACATTTGTGCTACTATAACCACATTGTAGTTGCTACATATCATATATATTGCTTGCAAAGTGCTTGATCCTTAGTCATTCATCATCATTTTTCTGAAGTTCTAGTAGTTGTTGAGGTTTTAGCTAAACTTGATTCAAAGAATGACTTGATAAACAATGCTAAAACAGCTAAAGCTAGTATTATTCACCCCAAGAAGTTAGCACTGTGATCATCAAACGCTCCTTTGCATTGAAGTTTACAGCAAAAATATTGGGAAACCCAAAAATCCCAAAACATTGGATGTCTTAGGTGATACTGTCTCCATAGGTGAAGCTGAAATACAAAACAAAAGGAAAAAAAATATTGAACAGGTGCATTCATACATTAACTGTTATAACTTAGGAGAATATGAACTTTTGTATGATATACATAATAGAACCAGTAAAAGAATAGTTAAAGAAGTTCATACCGGCAACACTTATATTGCTTTTTTGTTCCAAAAGGAAACTTGTGGTGTTGGATGATCTAGGAGGCAATCCTTTAGAAACTGATAAAATGGGATGAATTAGTAATGAACTTAAATTTAGAGAATGTCAACACCAACGAATAAGTATTGTCATAATATTTTCAAAACCACATAAAAATTATTTAATGTCCACATTGTTTCATTGACATAATTATGTCAAGATCAGCACAACATTTTAAAGATTGACAACAATCATTGAAAACATGAAAATCTTACTTCATAAGGTATAATTTTTAGAACCTAAGTAAAAAAAATCAATAATAGTAAAATAGTTCAATTGAGTGCACCAAAATTAATCGATTGATATGAACCTTATCACAACTGTTATCGATGATTTGTTTCATACTTAAAAATAAAAAAGTATTGACATTCACAAATTACTTGACTTCATGGGGTTGATCTTCACTTTTGGGCTAGCAGATTCAAATATCTTATCATGAGTCAATGATTTCAACAGAACAACCTTCATGGTGGTAGCCTTGCACGAGATAACTTCGAGAACATCAAATGCCTCCTTCATTGAGCATTCTAAAAGGTGAAGCAGATAGTCAACAGATTCGTCATTAGCGGAAAAGCAGAAACCAATGGAGAATTGACTTTCACTTGAAGAAATTGTTTGAATCCTTTCCATCATCCGTAATCAGAAGATATGGAAGTTCCGGATGTTTGAAGTGCACCACAGTAGCATTATATCAAAGTTAAGATGTAAGGTTTCAGAACTGCGAGCAAAAAGAAAATAGGAGTGTTAAAATAAATAATACTACGTTGCCAAAACTGACGATGCAGCAGCAAAATAAAAATTTCCTTTCACAATGCACAAAGCTGTGAAAAGCAGAATATAAGAAATTCAAAGTTGAGTTAAAAATATATCTGTATAAATATATAAAGAATATGGGCCTGCTTTTTGAATATATTGTAGCTCCATAGGCCTTCTATTGAAAGGTTCAAGCTGATCAAGGTTTCAATGTTCCTTTAAAGAAATATAAATTTTTTATCACGACGTGCAAAGCTGTGAAAATAGAATGATAGAGATTTAGAACAATATTCATTAGAAATTTGTATTAATATAAAATTAATATGGACCTGACGCTTGTATGTATCATAGTTCCAGAAGTCCTCTTTCCAACGATACAAACGGATCGTGGAATTTTATGATTTTTTAGTTAGAATGCACAAAGCTGCAGAAAGCACAATACCAGATATTTAGAGCTAAATTCAACTGCCTATCTGTATAAATGTATTAATAATCTAGAGCTGATTTCTGGAATTATTTTAGTTGCAGAAGTTATTATTCCAACAGCACAAGTGGATCGGCATTTCGACATGTCTGCAAAGAAATATGAATGTTTCAGTGAGGACGCGCAAAGCTATAAAAAGCAGAATGATAGGAAATAAGAACTGAATTGAAAAGCATATTCATGTTAATCTACAAAGACTTTGAATCTGATTTTTGTACATATTATGATTTCAGAAGTCCTCTTTCTAATGGCACAAGCAGATCATGGTTTTAACTTTTTTGCAAAGAGATATTATTATTTTTAGTGAAGACGCTCAAAGCTGTAAAAACATAAGGGCAGAATTTCAAAAATGAGTTTAAAAGAATATCTTGATGAAGATGTATATCAAAAATTATACAAATTTATGAGAAGTAACAATGAGATATGGATTTACGTAAGGATTTATTACATAATATAACCATAAATAAGACAGTTGAAGAACTTCGTACCATCAACAATTGAATTCTTTTTTATTCCAAAGGAAACTTGTGTTATTGTTGATGTAGGAGGTAATCCTTCATAGAATGACAGTATAAATGGATGGATTAGTTGAACTTAAATTTAAAAGAAGGGGTAGTTTTTTGTAATAGAGACCTTAATTTATTATTAAATATCTAAATAGGTAGAGATGTCAACATGCATGCCGCAAAGAAGTGGCAGCTTAAGTGCCAATCTGGTGTTGATAGGAAGAGAGACGAGGTTAGTTTGATTGAGCAATAGGCAAAGACAACTTGGTTTCTAGCTAGAGACTTGCTTTAGATTATGAATTTATTTTTCCTGTACTGATAGCCAATGGCCCAAAGGGATTGATACTGTATGGAAGAATGAAAAGCATTAAAAAAAAAAAGAAGAAACAACTAACTGATTGGAGTAATTGCTATAATATAAGATACGCAATATTTTGAACTTCTTCCCTACGGAATGATGTGAAGTAAAATTCATGTTCAAAAAGTTTAAAAATTGTGCACCATTTTTATAAACCTTAAATTGAAGCCATATTGAATTCACTTGTATTTCGGCACTCCAGTCAGATTCCAACAACTCATTACTTGTCATCCTAATGAGAAACATCTCTTCTTCAATAGGAATGCTCTTGACATTAAGGATTTCGATAGTTAGTACCCGAACAGATATTGATTAAAACTTTTGAATCAATGATGATATGTAATATATTTGAAGAATTACATATATTTTGATTGCAGATGTGGTGGTGAAAGTAACCTCACCAATTAACAGTGAATGAAATAAAACCAAACTTTAGTATATATTCAGTACATAGGAGTAAAATACGTAGCAATGATCAGTAAATATAAACCAATCACCACAGAATTCTTTAACTGTTGTAGAAATGACTATGACAATATAAGGGCCAGAGCCATCGTATAGATAAGGTTAAACTTTTCTCCAAATTCTTCCCACAAAGCTATTTTTGATTTTGCAGAATTGTCGAGGGAAAAAGATGAAACACAATCTAGTTGAGTAAAAATTCATATGATTCATCTAAAATGTGATATAAAGATATGTGCTTAACAAATTGAAAACAAAATTAAGGTAAGAATATTAATCCATTTTTCTGGAAGATAAAAAATAAAAGGTGGGTAAAAAGAGATGAGAGGCTTAAAAAGAAGAATTGAGGATGAGGAACTCCTACAACAACTATTATGTTTCAATTCCGAACAAATTTAAGTTGGTTATATGTGTCTTTACTGACCATATAAACTCATCTCAAACCAATAATATACAATGAGCAGAATAAATATAAACTTCAAATAAATATTCACTACCAATTATTTTTTTCTTATCAGAATTTTAATTATCAATTATTTCCTTTTAAAATATTTGACTATCAAAGTTTCACAAAATATAAAGCTATACAATGACATTGCTCGATTCAAAATTACCTCATGTAGCATTTTCCTTGTTAGATAACCTTTTTCTTTTGGATTAACAACTTTTATACCTCAGTCAAAGAGTACAGTGACTGAACATGGATGCAAGTAAAGACAAATTTTATACAGTTTCTATAAATCACGACCGTTAATAATTGAGAAAAAAACTTTTTCGTCACGAACACCAGAAACAATACCATCTCGTGACACACTTGACATTTTGAACTCCCAAATAAAATGTCATTTATATACTGTTGTGATGACCCAGTTTATGCCCCTATTTATTTCATTAATCATATTAAATGAAATTGAGTCAAGAAAGCTTAAGTCACAAAAGTCAACCGTAGATTGACTTACGAGTTAGAGAGTTCGGATTTGAATTCCGATGACTCGGTTAGCTTCGGGGTAGGATTTATGACTTAGTCGAGTGACCGGAATAAATGTTGGAGACCCCGAACAAAATTAGGCTTGAATTGATGAAGTTCGAATCTCCGGTCGATAGGTGAAATGTTGATCCGGAAGTCGGAATGGAATTCCGAAAGATACTGTAGCTTCGTCATGCAATTTATGACTTGCGTGCAAAATTTCGGACCATTCGGACATGGTTTGGTCAGGTTCGGATCAAAGGATCGATCTAGGAATCCTTGGAGTCCGTAGGTTTGAATTTAATGCAAACCTGATAATTCGATGGTCATTTTGGTGTTCCAATGATTGGAACAAGTTTAAATGAGCTTATAGAACATGTGTTCATGTTCAGGTAAAGTCCCGGTGGTCTCGGATGAATTTTGAATAGTCGACGGGACTTAATTCATCGCTTTATAGAGCGTTAACTTCATGTTTTCTGGTTTAAATAGAATAAAAAGTAGTAAACGAGCTCCAAACTCAATTTTGATTGAGGCATTAGCTCCGTATTGAAATTACGGAGCCATAGCAAAAAGAATCGTCCAAATCGGACTCCGTATGAAAAAGTTAGACTTATTTGTTTGTAAAATGAGAAAGAGATCAGTTGAGGGGTAAGGTTCGCGACCAAAAGGCGGTTCGCGAACTGACATGCGAACCGCGAAACTGACAAAAACATTCGCGAAGTGGAACAGAACGGGAGGGTCAATTCCGCGGCGAGTTCGCGATTCGCGAACTTGAAAAGCGAATCACGAAATGGACATGAGGGGTCGCGAACACGGGCAGAACATGAGGGACTATTTCGCGGCGAGTTCGCAATTCGCGAAGTTGAAAACGCGAACCGCGAATTTGACATGGGGCGTCGCGAACACGGGCAGAGACCTGGGCAACTTGCTTGTCCATTTTCGCGATGGAAAAGCGGTTCGCGAAATGGGTTATGCGAACCGCGAATTCCCACTGTTCGTCACGAAATTGGGTTTTTGCTGAGTATTTTGCCCGATTTTTAACCCTCTATAAATAGGACCTAGGGTCCCTTTTTGCTCTTCTGATATACGAAACACATACCCACGGAAGAAAACTTCTTCAAACATAAAGAACCACTAGAAATCAACCCTAAAACTCTCATGCAAAGAAGATTTTCGTGAATAATCTTGCAAAGGAAAGGGTTGCAATACCTTAGAAGCTAATTATGAGCTTTTAAGAAGAGGATTGAAGTGAAGTTGGAACAAATAGAGAGGGAACCTCAAGGAAATCATTGGGTAAGTATTTTATGCCCTAAATCTCTCTTAGATGGTGAGTACTATGCTCAATTCCCTCATGAATCCATGAATTATGAAAGAGGGACCTAGGGTTCTTCATAAATGCTAAAAATATGAAATTGGGGGTTTCTTAGCAAATTCGATTATTTTCGTTTGGGCCTTGTTCCCATAGCATAATGTGACGTAATTGTTATGAAATTGGTTAGATTCGACGCACGTGGAAGCCAATTCAAAGGGCAAAGGCATCGCGGGCTAAGGAATTAGCGGGTTTAAGGTGAGTAATGGTATTAAATGATGCTCTGAGGGTTTGAAACCCCGGATTGCACATCGTAGTGCTATGTTGAAGTAAGGCACACGCTCGATGATGAGCGTGGGGTCGTTTACTGTTGGGGATTGTGACTTGGTCCGTCCCAGTTGATTATTTCACTACTTACTTGATTGAAACTGATTTGACAATATAATGATTTGGGCTTCTAGCCACATTTGGGCCTTGTGCCGGTTTTATGAACCCTTCAGGGGTAACTTATGACTGTTTATTGAAATCATATTTGGGCTTCAAGCCGACTATATAAATCCTTCGGGGATGTTTGTTAATGATTCTAAAATCATTGTTTGAACTTGGTTTTGAAAACTTAAATGATGTTTTCAAATGTTTTAAAGGGATCGGGTGGCACGCCGCCACGAGATATGATATAGCGCTTGGGCCGCGAAAGCCCCTTCCGGAAGTCTGAACCACCCACAGTGAGCGCAGTGTACCCATCATGAAACTACAATTGGTAACAATGACAATTGTAGGTTACGGTTGGTAACAATGACAACCGGTAACCAAAGATAACACAGTTGGTAACAATGACAACTGTGGGTTACAGTTGGTAATAATGACAACTGATAACCGGAGATGGGTAGTTAATACAGTTGGTAACAATGACAACTGTAGGTTACGGTTGGTAACAATGACAACCGGTAACGAAAGATGACACAGTTGGTAACAATGACAACTGTGGGTTTCGGTTGGTAACAATGACAACCGGTAACTAGATTTGACACAGTTGGTAACAATGACAACTGTGGGTTACAGTTGGTAACAATGACAACTGGTAACCGGATTTTTTAAAGGTTCTACTGTTTTCAAAAGATATTGAGCCCGAGGGGCGGTTTTAAAGTGTTTTTCGTTACTTTCTGTTATGTACCTGAAAGGTATACATGTTTTCCCCATTGAAAGAAGATTCTATTGAATTTACACTGATGATTCATTACTTCTTTATAGATTGCCTTGTGCATTATGTGATTTCTACTTTCAGTAATTATTTATACTTATTACTCACTGAGTTGGAAGTACTCACATTATTCCCTGCACCTTGTGTGCAGATTCAGGCGCTATCGGTTCCACCCCGAGGTATTGACTACTAGCATCGTCAGGGTGGTGATTCGGAGACTACGAGGTAGCTGTTGGCGTTCGCAGCCCCGTGTCTTCTTTATTTTATCGCTTTCACTTTCTTCAAACATTGTGCTAAGGATGCTGTAATAGATATATTATAAATAGGATTTCATTAGTTGCTCATGACTTTGTGACACCCCGATCTGAGGGCTGTAGTCGGGATGGTTACTATATATTTTCCGCAATTATCTATATTATTTTATATTGTTAACGGTTTAAATGATGTTTGGTTTAATTCGGCTGGCCTTGTCTTCATGAGAGGCACCATCACGACCGGGATGAGATTTTGGGTCGTGACAGAGTTGGTATCAGAGCCTAGGTTACATAGGTCTCACGAGTCATGAGCGGGTTTAGTAGAGTCTTGCGGATCGGTACGGAGACGTCTGTACTTATATTCGAGAGGCTGCAGAGCCTTTTTAGGAAATTCCATATTCTTGAAATCCTTATCGTGCGAACTTGTTGATCCGAAAACTAAAACTTCTATATTTTGTTCTCTCACAGATGGTGAGGCCACGAACTACTGGACGAGGTGGACGACCACCAGTACCACCCACTGAGGCCACTAGAAACCGTGGACGCGGTCGTGGTCGTGGTAGAGGCAGAGCGGCAAGGGTAGCATCTGTTGATCCACCAGCTGCCCCAGCCCCAGAACAGACCCCAGCTGTGCCTGCAGCTATTCCAGGTCTTCAGGAGACCTTGGCTCAGATTCTAAATGTGTGCACTGGCTTAGCTTAGGCAGTTTCAGCCACTGCAGCTGCAGCTACTTCTCAGGCCGGGGGAGGCAATCAGACTCCAGTTGCCCGTACACCTGAGCAGGTAGTGCAGGGACTTCAGATGCCAGGGGTACCTCCAGCCTAGCAGGTTGCACCAGCTCAGGAGCACGTAGTGCCAGTTATGACAGACGATGAGCAACGTCGCCTTGAGAGGTTTGGTAGACTCCAGCCTCCGTCATTCAGTGGTGCTGAGGGTGAGGATGCCCAAGGTTTTCTTGACAAGTGTCAGCGAATGCTTCGAACAGCCGGAATTCTTGAGACTAGTGGTGTGGCATTCACCACATTCCAATTCAAAGGAGCAGCCTTTAATTGGTGGGAGGCTTATGAGAGGCGTAGGCCGGTTGATGCAGCGCCCCTTACTTGGCAACAGTTCTCCACTCTTTTCTTGGAGAAGTACGTGCCGCAGTCCCGCAGAGAAGAGCTGCGTAGACAGTTTGAATGGCTGCGTCAGGGGGATATGACTGTGTCGCAGTACGAGTCAAGATTTTCTGAGTTGGCTCGACATGCTGCCTGGATGGTTCGACTGATCGTGAAAGGATCAGGAGGTTCGTGGATGGTCTTAATTACCATCTTCGTATTCTTATGACCAGGGAGAGAGTATTGGGTGCTACTTTCGAGGAAGTGGTCGATATAGCTCGCGAGATTGAGACGGTTCGCCGTCAAGAGCGAGATGAGAGGGAGGCTAAGAGGCCTCGAGGACCGGGAAATTTCAGTGGTACTCCTTCGAGAGGTCAATCTCAGCAAGGTAGAGGCCGTTCATTTAGGCCTGCTCAGTCAGTAAGCCCAGGGTATAGTGGGGCATCTGCAGGTCGTGGTTATCGTGGGTTTCAGCAGGGCCAATCAACACTTAGCGCCCTCCCAATTCATTCTCCGACAGCACAGGGTCCTTCTAGACCGAGTGCCTCTGCTAGAGCACCGGTGATCTGTTTTGAGTGTGGCGAGATGGGCCACATGTGGAGGAAATGTCCTTATCAGGGAGCTAGATCATTCCAACAGAGGGGTCAACCCTCTACTTCTGCTCCAGTTACTTCATCACCCGCACAGCCAGCTAGAGGCGGTGGTCAAGTAGCTAGAGGTCGCCCTAGAGGGGGAGGTCGAGCAGGCGGTGGCCAGGCTCGATTCTATGCTATTCCGGGCAGGACAGATGCCAGTGCTTCTGATGCTGTTATTACAGGTATTGTTTCAGTCTGCCATAGAGATGCCTCTGTATTATTTGATCCCGGTTCCACCTATTCATATGTTTCTTCATACTTTGCTCAATATTTGGGTATGTCCCGTGAGCTTCTTGCTCTACCTGTTCATGTGTCTACCCCGGTGGATGACACTGTTGTTGTAGACCGTGTGTATCGGTCGTGTGTGGTAACCATTGGGGGTCTGGAGACCCGGGTTGATTTATTGCTATTAAGCATGGTGATTTCGATGTTATATTGGGCATGGATTGGTTATCTCCATGTCGTGCTATCTTAGACTGTCATGCTAAGACAGTTACTTTAGCTATGCCGGGTGTGCCGCGGATCGAGTGGCGTGGCGTGACTGATTATATCCCCGGTAGGGTGATATCATATTTGAAAGCCCAACAAATGGTTGGGAAGGGTTGCCTCGTTTACCTAGCGTTTGTAAGAGATGTTGGAGCTGAGACTCCAAACATCGATTCTGTTCCAGTTGTGCGGAATTTTCCCGATGTATTTCCTGCAGATCTGCCGGGCATGCCGCCGGACAGGGATATTGATTTCGGTATTGATCTGGTGCCGGGCACACAGCCCATATCTATTCCACCGTATCGTATGGCACCAGCAGAGTTGAAAGAATTAAAGGAGCAACTTCAGGAACTCCTAGATAAAGGGTTCATTCGTCCTAGTGTGTCACCTTGGGGTGCACCGGTCCTATTTGTGAAAAAGAAGGATGGCACAATGAGAATGTGCATCGATTATAGGCAACTGAATAAGGTAACGATCAAGAACAAATATCCTTTGCCTCGCATCGATGATTTATTTGACCAACTTCAGGGAGCACGAGTGTTCTCTAAGATTGATCTTCGTTCAGGATATCACCAGTTAAAGATCAGGGACGCAGATATTCTTAAGACTGCTTTCCAGACTAGATATGGCCACTATGAGTTTCTCGTAATGTCTTTCGGGCTAACTAATGCCCCAGCAGCGTTCATGCAGTTAATGAACAGTGTATTTCGGCCTTATCTGGATTCGTTTGTGGTGGTATTTATTGATGATATTCTGGTGTACTCACGTAGCCAGGAAGAGCACGCAGAACATCCTGCGGGTTGTATTACAGAGATTGAGGGAGGAGAAGCTTTATGCAAAATTCTCCAAGTGTGAGTTTTGGCTCAATTCAGTGGCTTTCTTGGGGCACGTGGTGTCCAGCGAGGGTATACAGGTTGACCC